>JADBJO010009598.1:77500-81796 GCA_016801955.1 Conus betulinus | reverse complement strand
AGGCACTAATGGGCCACCTTGGAAGAAATTCAAAATTCGCGGTATCTAAAACATCGTCTCGAATCTCCATGCTACTGTGCGGTACGGTACTGCTGCATTGGAGGGTGGCTCAAAAATGTTGCAGGAATTGGTCTAGAGGCGGCCTTCTTTCTCCACCCCCCTTTCAGTATAGTTTCGTGGAATCCGAATTTGAAGCTATTTCCAGCAAAATCATCATTGAAGAACCCATCCCCACATGTTCCTGTTGACGAATGGATACCGAGTTGACTGACCACACTCCGAGGTGATGCTACAGTTAAGTGTATTGGTTGAGTGGACCTGCACACTACTGCTGAAACCGCAGATCGTTCCACCATCAAGGCTTCGACTCTGTGGGATCATTCCGCATCACTCTGGATTACGCCTGCGTGTGAGGGACGATGGGGAGGGAACCATCTGTATCACAAAACATCGGAATGAGAATTTGTTTGAATCTCCGCGAACCGCAGAACCCTTGCGGTAGACCGACCTGATCTGAGCCTAGGAGATAGTTGATTCCTCCATTGTTGAACAACGCCAGGAGCATTAGACCGTTGGAGTAGTGTGCAACTGGATAGGGTTTCTGGACGAACCCACCGTTGACACTTTGCGCTCCGGAGACACAGTTTTGATCAAGCTTCATATCGTAAAGATATGTTTGCCCTCTGGACGTGGGTTTTGCCACAAACCCCCCTCCCTCTCCTCCGACATTGTTCCACAAACACATTTACCCTGACCATGCTCCATCCAGACTACTGAATTCACAGCCTGTGGTTTTCCTGGCTTCTTGAGAGTTGTCTGTAACTTCAAACCAGATTTCCCTCATTCTGTCTGAATCCCTTTCTGCTTTGAGAGGTCATTTGCTTGGCAGTGACCTCAAGCACCCTCATACTTCCGTGGTGAAATGTGTTCTGAATGGGTGTTCTTCAACACGGTTGGAGGCCGAGACCTCTGTTAAATCGGATGGGTTACAACGTAATTTGCCACTTTAGAGGCTTCTCCCGTCGAGAGAGCATTCAAGGGCGATGAGAGTTATTGATCAGCTTGCCAAATAATGCCACAAAAGTTGCGCATATTGTTCTATATTCTAATAATTTATTTCCGACTACAGGCTCGGACGTATGGTCATGTGGCTGTCTGGCAAGGAACACTGGAATCCCAGGACATATAACAAACTCCCTAAACCAAATCCGTCGAAGCCTGTCGGAGTTTTTAATACCATGATCAGAGGGTGGCCGTAAAGAAGACACGCTCTTTTGCCGCGGCAGCTCACAATGCCCTATTCATGTTAACGGCCATTGTTATCATTTTTAAGAAATTGAAGAGACGCTCGTGTGTTGCATAGTCCATGATGGAGTAAACTCTACCCCTGGAAACCCAGTCTGTATAGAGTGTTGGGGCTTGCAATGAGTGTCAGATAGTAACACTATTTCTCTCTCTCTTTCTTCCCTCTCTCTTCCCTCTCTCTCTTCTATCTCTCTCTCTCTCCTCTCTCTCTTGGTTGTTGTTTTTAATGGCTTGTACAAAGGTGACCCTTTTTACTATAGGGCCACCCCCGGTGACTTTTGACAACGACCTTTTGTCTGTTTGTTAATGTTCTTTTGTTTCACTAAAGTTGGCAAGACGAAATGAAGTATAAACACGTGTCAAAGCTAAAGGTGGTGTTGTGTGAATCTGGACTGACTTATGCTACAGAATAAACCCGGCGCCATTGGTGTAGATTTAGATGTCGAGTGATGAATTGGAACATGCTTCTAACTTTGCTTGTTGCAGACGCTAGATTTTGAAAACAGTGTTAAGCTGTAGTGATCTGCTTTTCATTTCATTTAGTACCTCGTGTGGTAATACAAGGGCCTTCCAGCTCTCCGCTAACCCGGATGATGCATTTGTCCAACAGGCAGGGATACTAGTTGAACCGTACTATCTTTTCTTTTACAGCGTACAGGCGTTGTTAGTTGCTTCTGTCTCTTCTCTCTCTCGTGGTCGGGTGCCTGTTAGACTATCCAGCTATATTCTTTGTTCAATGATTTGAAGCTTTCGGAACGTCTTTTCGTGCTCCTGATGTCCTGGCTTCACCTTTGGCTTCACACTCTTTAACTTCTTGATAAATACCTTTCTTCAATCATCCTTTGTGTGCGAGGTTTTGTGTATACACCCCAAGAGGTACTTGTCAATGTATGTATTGTTATATATATATAGAATTAATATATTCAACTTAGTGGACCGAACGAGTGCCTCAGGATTATCAATTTTCAGAGGTATTATAATGGTTGACGTTTGGAACAAGACATTTCATGAACGAAAGAAAGCTAAAGGTGGAAGAGACCTGAAGGAAGCAATGAAAAACTAAAATTTGATCCATTTTTAATACAAAGTTTTGAATCCCATTTACTAGCAGCGTGTATGCGAACTATCGCAAATTTCGTTTAAATCTTTGAATATTGTAACCCCATTTGCACCCGAGGATGCCGGTCTGGCTTTTCATTTGCTAACAACAGCGTGATTGCAGACCAAGCGCATTAATTGGCGTCTTAAACCGACGTTGAGCTATTTCACTATTGCGCTCGATTTCCTGGGCTTATTCATTTTGCTGAGTAAGTTCGAATTCGCTAAAGAAAAACACTGAAGTAGACTTCATTCCCCTCTGGCATCATAAGGAGAGATACACCGTCGGATCATATACTTCCGGGGTTTTCCATCCCCAAGACTGTTTAAACCAAAAGTCAGATAGCCCCGAAAGCCGCCAGCGGAAGGGTAGGAACCGTAAAACGAAAAGAAGTGGGTAGAACGAAAAAATTGTTGTGAAAAACTAAATCATCATATAAACAGTACAAAATGTGGAGGAAAATCTTTGAGCCTATGCTTGAGCGATCCAGGATCAAGGATGCAAGGGAGGTAGAAAACAGATGTGCAACCGTCTGAGGGAGTGGTCAGCTTATGCTGTGTAATAATCAAGAATTGTCATTAGCTAAGAATTGTGCTGAACAGTCTTTAATTGGAAATCCTAAGCAGATGCAATAGTCCCCACTGATTGACTAAAACAATATTATAGTCTGAACAATTAAGTAGCGGGGGGGGAAAAACACGTGTGTAGGCTAACACATCTTCCGACATTACATGAATGACTTCGCAAAGATTCAATTAAAAAGAAAAAAAAAAAAAAGTGTGGGGGGGGGAAGGAGAGTGTGTGTGTGTGTGTGTGTGTGTGTGTGTGTGTGGTGTGTGTGTGTTGTGTGTGGAGCTGTGGAGAAGAACAGGAAGGAGGAGAAAGAAAATGAGACCCAAAACTAGGGAAATAAGTATAAAAGTCGAAAACTTTCACTAGCAGCAATGGGAACCATCGCAGTCCCTCTCGAAAGTAAGGTCTATAAACACACACACACCACACACACACACACGACACAACAATAACAACACACGCAGAGGTATGTGTATTCATAAAATACATACATGCGTGTGTAGGTGGATTACTGAAGAAAAGATAGATTAACAGATCTATACATAGCGCACCACACGGTATATATATTACACACGCATGGGGCGTACGAGGTATTTGAAGTCATTGTCACCCAGGACTGAGCCGCTTTCAATGTTTCAAAAAGATATCACCGAAACGAACACAAAATGACATGTGGACACACGCATCGTTCTTTTATTTCCCCAAAGTTCCCACATCATTCAGATTCAGTTTGGGACGGCACAACGGTGCGGGCCAGATACAACGCGCGAAGATACCAAACCGCCGTTGGATTTCTTTATTCAAAGTTATAAGTATCTTGAAAGAAGTAAGCAATATGGTAATCTCTTAGCTGCTTGTAGTGATAGATTGATTACAACCGTCGAGACTTGCTGTTTATCAGAGTAACAAAAAAAGAAACGAATATAGGAAGAACAACAAAGTGAATAAATGGGTTTAGTGGAGAATTGTACAACACCAGGGGGAGGAGGAAATGACGATAGATGCGCCAAAGAACTTTAATTTTGCATTACATTGTACAGCATGGACAAGACATATCGTTTTGCGGGAATATATTTAGCTATAAAAACTGATAATAGGAAGAAGTGTTGAGACAATTTATTTCTGCATTCGTAAACCTTTTTACACTTAGCAAGTATTGAATAATAGATGGTTTTGTAGTGGAAAAATAATCATTCTTTTTTTTTCAAATTGATACGCAAATAAATAATTCATTCTCTTTAAATGGGCCAACGCCTAAGCTTGCAGCATAATCATCCACACCAATTCATTCTCTCTCTCGCTCTCTCTCTCGCTCATCT
>JADBJO010009598.1:62500-72500 GCA_016801955.1 Conus betulinus | reverse complement strand
ACACACCCCCTACACCACACACACACACACACACAACACTGATGGATCATTGGACAAAAGACACAAGGGGGCAGCTGGACTCGCTGTTGGTTACCTCACGACAATCTTAAAGTAGATAAAAGCCCAGATAGTCCATAGACACCAACCCCCAATCGCTCTATTTTCTTAGTGTGCCCCGAAATGCGATTAGCTATACAAATTGGCTTTGACTATAGTGGAATTGACTTATCCGGGCAATTGTCCAATCTTGCAAGTATTGTTATGCGCTCGGAACTCAATGTAAGCTTAACTTTACAACTCTAATCATAGTTTCTTCCACCATTCTAACTTCTGAAAAGAGTCTGCAATTTCAAAGGAAAGATGCCTGATCTAATTATATGGTGATGTCCCAGAATGGGGGCCGAGACTGTTTATACACACGTTTGTTCTGGGGGGTGTACCTTCACCACTGGTGGAATTCGCTGGGGCAATGAATTACACCCCACCGCCCGCCGAATTGCTGCAAAATAGAGAGCGAGACAGACTAGACAAATGATGATGCCAGCAAGTCAATGTTTCTTGTCCCCATTAGAGCAGTTTTACAAGTGTGTCTCAACCGCCTCGCCTCCTCCGTGAAGAGTGCCTAGCCGTGACGGTCTCACCCCGCCTGACCCCACCGCCACACTCGCTTCCTTCAGACCCCATCCGCAGCTAATAGGCCCCAGTTACAAGTGGTACCACTCCCCTCTTTACCCTAGGCACTTCCGGCAGGTCGCACGGCATGGTCCTTGTTTTGCTAATGCTCCGGAAATGGCGATCACACCACAATTCCACAGCCCCCCCAAGACTCTCCCTCATTCACCCGCTCAACCCATACTCGGGCCCCCTTCCCCTATGTCGATGCCCCCCCCCCCACCGAATGTGCACACGTTGAAAGACCCCCCCTGTACACCAAGGAAATTGCTCTAGCAACAGCACAGCAAAACTACCCCTTAATTGCGCCCCTGACATGCTCAGAGACACACCTTCACTGGCCCGGCCCACATGTCATGACAACCCCATCCGTAACACTCGTAGGAATGTCGACTTCCAAGATAATACATCTTTCCTTCCCCAGGAGACCACCCGACGTTTCTCAAGATTGGTAAACAAAACTCAAATGGCAATGTGCCCTCGAACCCCAAGTAAAGACGTCCCACCACCTAGCTTCAAGACATCACTTCCCACCTATCAACATTCTTTTTTTAACTGGATAATGTACCCCCTGGAAACCCCCGCCCCGCTACCCAATTAAAACCAATAAATAATCAGATAATCCAAAGATCACTTTCGTGAGCAGTCATAACGAATGTGCAACAGAATTGAACTGTCTAAACACGGGCCACACACTAAATCTGTTATGCTGCCAATGGAAATGGCAGTTGACCAAGAACTTGTCCTCTGTTCTGTTTTAAAAGATACTACACAGTACCACCCGTTTTCAGTTCGCATACCAAAACAGAAAGCACAGATCAAACAGATGATTGCGGACCAGGACACACAAACCCGACTATCTCCATGTCATGCTTTTTGTCACACCTCGAAAAACCTGCGTTCCTTTGTAAAAGATCAATGCATTCTACTTTATTGCCCTTCTCACTTCCCATCAGCATTCCAAACACCATACACACCAAACTCTGATGGCAAAGAAACAATCATTAACATAAATGTGTGTAACGGCTCATTTATCTTTATCAACGATAATTGATTTATCTTCACCACACAAAGACACACAGTGTCCATGTTCGATATATCGAAAAGTGTGGTTTTCAGTCTTCCCAGAGTCATTTTCAAACTGGCGCAGAAAGGTCAACCACAAGGGTCCGCACCCAGGGGTACTGGTCCACTCACCAGTGCTTTTTCTCTCGTTGTAGTACACAAAATGATCCCTGTTCATGAAGCCCCCCTGATTCAAATTCTAGTACATTAATATTATTCAGATGGAACTCCAGCACTTGTGCCTCTCTCCAACTCTCATGACTTCTGGATGTTTACTAACTTCAAGTAGGTTCAAAGATTTGTTGAACTGGGTCGATCCTCATAACTAATCTGGATAATGAATGTAAACAAAACAACGGAGAACGAAAAGAGGTGTTGTTGATATAAGTTTTAGAGAACAAGTTGCCAAAAGCTGTACCCACACAAACTTGTTTTTTATCAAAGGTGCTGAAGTAGAAAACGTGTTGAATCATAGAGAAAATATTTAGGAACTTTTATAGATACAATAAGCTGAATTTAAAATCCCCATGTTGAGTATGTCCACAAGACACGCCACCTACAAAACAAATTATAATTGTCTTCGCAAGCTGCGATCATTATGTAAATCATGTGAATACACTGGACATTCTTCGGACCATTTTACATTCATAAGCTTCTTCTTGGAAATCTGTTTCTAAACTTCACTCAACGTTTATGTGTTGGTGTTGTGGGTGTTGACTGGGAAGAGTTACTGATGAATTGAGAGTATAAAAAAAATGTGCTTATAACGTGGTGAGGAAGGTAGGATAAAATCGTTATGGTGAGAGACAAAAACAGGAGTCTGAGTCGAGCGGACTCGTACCAGTGCCGCGTGTCTTGTTGTGTAAAGGCGAAGAAGATATGCGCTCTGACGTGACCAGAAAACCCACGTTCTTGCAAATCACGTAATGAACCCTTCTTCAGTCCAGGACAAGATATCGATCGGTTTGCAAAATGGCAGAAAGGTAGTCAGATTTAAACACAAATCGGTTTTCGTATTTCCCCAGTCCATGTCATCGATTAATTATGAA
Source organism: Conus betulinus (assembly GCA_016801955.1). Taxonomy (NCBI): domain Eukaryota; kingdom Metazoa; phylum Mollusca; class Gastropoda; order Neogastropoda; family Conidae; genus Conus; species Conus betulinus. Next base: position 69,714 of record JADBJO010009598.1, on the reverse strand, counting down.
AAAACCGAAGGGGAGGTTTTAATTGAAAATTCCAATTCCTCTTATATGAATGTATGTCATATGTGAGGAAAATGGGTAATGGATGACTAATTATTGTTAATTTTGCATGTGTTAACTGTGTGTGACCAACAGCAACCTAATTTAACTCACAAATGTGAGCATAATGTAAGTTTACATGAACTATGACTGATTGACTTGACTTGGAGTTTTAAAACAATTGGCTTGCGACTTGTGTTTTTAGAAACATCCAGAAGACATCCCTTATTTTCGGGTTAATGCGCGAAAATAGCCAATGTTCTCAGCATTTGATCACAGGTGAAAAAGGCATTGAACACCTTCAGCCGTCCCCCCGTAATGCTATGTATCAGCAAAGAAGGAAAAAACTTTTGCTTCAGTATTTTACACACTGAAACCGACGCATTCAGCAGAACGAAATATAGTTGCAGGAACAAAATGCATATGTGGTAAGGCAAACGTGTCGAGAGCCCACGTTTTATTTGATTGTGTGACTCTTAAGGCAATACTTACCATGTGCATTAGGCATGACAGTGACAGTGACTGATGGTGTTTTTTTGTTTTTTTTTTTACTGATATTGATTTTGCTTTTAAAGTTACCTTTTGTTTAAAGTGTAGTCCTGTTAGATATTTACTATAATGTAGTAATTATTCCATATTTTCGCGTGCACTTCGACACACCTATGCTTCACAACATATACCCCTTACACACACATACACTCTCTCTCTCTCTCTCTCTCTCTCTCTCTCTCTCTCTCTATCTCTCTCTCGTCTAATATCACACAATTTGTGTGAAGAGACGTAAAAAATGAAACTACTACTACTACTACTACTACTACTACTACACACATTTGCACACACTCATGTGAGAGAGAGAGAGAGAGAGAGAGAGAGAGAGAGAGAGAGAGAGAGAGAGAGAGAGAGAGAGAGAGAGAGAGCAAAAACACAAGCAAGTTGGTAGATCACAGACAGACAGAAGAATGATAGGTAATCTGAGCTGTGGGCGATATTGAATGCAAGTATTCAAGAGTCACGCAATGTCGACTCATGCCACGTAGGCTCCAGCCTACAGTTTATATAAAGCCCGCATACACGTCAGCAGACAAAATAACAACCCGTTTTTTTCTCCCTGACTTGGACAGGCATACCTGATAGGGATGAAAATAGAAACACACAATGTTTAACTTGTACCACGTAGACCTTGTCTGTGGAGCTTACGAGTACAAAACAGTTGCACCATGACTGGACAAAGAACCAGAATAATACACAACATTTGAATTTGTATCCAATACGTATGGAAACGGAAATGGGAAAAATGTCCTTCCCTTCAGAGGACTGACATAACACGCGCATTTGTAAGGTCTATGGTCATCGTAAATGTGAACATAGCATAGGTTATCAGCAGGTGCTTCGGTCAGATGGCCAGGGTACTGCGCTTTTATGCTGCGGTCATTGAACCGACCCCTTATTGACCACTTTTTTTTGTTCAACTAATTTTTCCATTGAAAGACTGTGGAAAAAATCGATTTTTTCACCATTGCACTTTCCCATTGTTATTGTAGAATACACATAGTTTAACTCTTGAAATAAGGCCTCTGCACCTATCTAACTGCGAAGTTATCATTTCATTGTTTAACAGAAAGGATGGCTTGTGGAGCAGGGGAGGGTGCATACATTCTCTTTTATCAGGACACGAATTTGATTCCATATTTAAAAAGTTTTACTGCTTAACACTTTGCTATAATTGTTCCTATTTCTCTTTTTCGTTCTTGCCTCCCCCCTCCCCCCATCCCCACCCCGGCACGCCCCATTTTTTTCATTTAAAGTAGAACATCTGATGCCATTTTCAATCAGATATATTCCACTTTTCCTATAACAAACATGAATCATTATTATCATTATATTATTATTATCATTATCATTATTATTATTATTATTACTATTATTGTATATTATTATTATTATTGTCATCATCATCAGTATCATCATCATCATTACTAATGATATATAATAATTATCATTTTTGTTGCTGTTGTCATCATTATCATTTTATTATCATCATCATTATCGTTGTTATTGTTATTATTATCACTATTATTGGTATTATATTATCATAATTGTTTATTATTATTATTATTGTTATCATCATCATCATCATCATCATCATCATCATCATCATCCATTCCTGTTCATCTCATCCCTATGTCATTCCCATGTCTATGGCGATGGGCAAGGGACGAAGCGGCAGGTGCGGATACACTGGCAGCCATAGCCATAGCCGCAAACTTGTGCACATGGTCGGCTCAGGCCATAGGGTCATTCTCCACTGAAACTGTAGTAGCAGAGGAGTTGGGAAGCCACCTGGACGACTGAGCAGTTCTTTTTAGGATAGCACTGCTCACCTTCATAGCATGTTGAAGGGGCTAAAACTGTGCCATTAACATTCCCTGCACAATTCCTTCCTTATCAGCCTCCTGCAGCTGGATGGTATACCATCACAGCGGTTGAAAGTAAAGAAGAGGATTGTTCTTCTCACCCTTGGCACATGCAATGTCCACACCCTTCTGAATAGGCACGATGCAAATAGGCCTCAGAGGAGAGCAGCTCTAAGTGGACACCTGGTAAACATTGATATCGGACCCTTGAGTGAGACCAGGTTTGCGGGACAGGCCTTTGTGAGAGAGGCTCTGACTGTTCCTTTTCTTCGAGCGAAAGAGGAGGTGAAGAGATAAGATAGGCTGGTGTCAGTTTGCAGTGAAGACAGCTCCTGCTGGTACACTATTTGGGCCTCCAAAGAGAATGAACGACAGGCTGATGACCAGGAACCCTCCCATCCCCCCCCCCCCCCTCCGTTTTACGTCTAAAGAAGCACCTGACAATTATTGGCGCTCATGTGCCGACCATTACCAACCCAGTTGGTATGAAGGACAAATTCTACGAGGATCTTCATTGGGTCTGTTCTGAATGCAGACAAGCTCGTCATACTTGGTGATTTTAACGCTAGAGTCAGCTCTGACAGCGACTCCTGGGAAGGTGTCATCCGCAGATGCGGAATGCGTCACTGCAACAGCAACGGTTTCCTGTTATACCAAACCTGTGCTCAGCATGAACTTCTGATTACCAACACCGTCTTCCATCTCCCAGCCCGTAACAAGCGCTGTTGGCGTATCCCTGATCCAAACATTGGCATCTCATTGAATACATCATTGTCTGGAAGAGGGACAGACCAGATGTAAGAATCATCAAACCGCATGATAACAGAAGTAACTTGCGCAGTGACTTTGTTTAAATTGACGAGGATTTGCGCAATTCGTCAACCTCACTCGTCCAAAACCATCTGAGTCCAGCCGCAAGACAGGGTCAAGACGGCTGGAGACAGAGTCAGATGCAATAGATGACCATGACATCTTTTGTGTCTCACCATGCTCTATGCACTCCACAGTGCATTGCCGGGAGTCACCTTTCCGCCCGTTGAATCAGTTTGGGATTTCCTTTGCGCAGTCTGCTGCTCTCACCTGGTTCAGCCAGCCTGCCAAGGCTGCTGCCTGGCCGCTTTAGCATTGTAACAGCTACGGGTAGCCAAAGGTGAGAGTTGAGTGTCCAGTGAGGACCAAGATAGATGTGCAGCCCCAAGAAGGTCTTGGCACCTGGGATGCTACCTTTACAGGACATCCCGTACACCCATAGTACCACCACTAGTGCTACCACCACTAAAGCTTCTGCTGTTGGTTTTTTACCCACCGGCAGTACTTTTGCAACTAATCATACTGCTATCATTGCTGCAGCTGCTACTCCTACACCACCACGTCTGTTTCCACAATCTGTGTCGCCGATATTTTAACGAACAGTGTTTGTTTTAAATGTTCTTTTTCAAAACGTCTTTCTTTTTCCTCCATTGATGACGTGCAGATCAGTCCACACACCATGCCTGCCGGCATCGAAGACGGGGGCATACAGTTCCTGGTGAAAGTGGGGACAGACGCTCTGCCTGACTGCAGTGACTTAAAGCGGAGACTTTTAAGTTCGTGGACCGTCGGCAGAGTGGAAGAAACAGAGGACGGGCATCTCATCACGTTCCCTGGACCCGAAAGATGGACAGATCCGAATGCTGTGCACTGGTTGACAGGTGAGAATCGTCTATATTAGACATCAGTTGTCACGCGCACACACACACACACACACACACACACACGCGCGCGCGCGCGCGCGCGCACACACACACACGCAAATGCGCGCGCAGCCACGCGCGCGCATGCACGCACGCATGCACGCACGCACGCACGCACGCACACACGCACGCACACACACACACACACACACACACACACACACACACACACACACACACACACACACACACACACACACACACACGCACACTCATGAAGATCACTATTTGCAGTGAAATTCCTGTACGAGCGGATAATTTCAGCCTGTCGTGTAAACCGCAGAGGATTTGAGAGATTTCTTTGAGTAAAAATGGCATTAAGGAACAGGACCTGTACACACACACACACGCACGCACGCACGCACGCACGCACGCACGCACGCACACCTCACCCCCACCCCCGCACACACACACACACACACACACACACACACACACACACACACACACACACACGCACACAAAACAAACATATACACGTAGCATCTTCGTAGTATGTTACATATACTGGCTATTTACTCACAGGCGAGCAACGCAACATGAAACGTGGTGCAAATTTCATTACATTGTGCCACTGTTAGATGTGTGACTGCTGGATAATTGGTCAATTGCCGGTAATGTGCCTGCTGGATAATTGGTCAATTGCCGGTAAGGTGATCGGCTCTTCAATCTGTTAGGTAGTCGGCTGGCGCATTAATCACGTTAGTCAAATGATTGGTTTGTTCATTCCTTGTTAGCTGCTTGTTCTATGGGTTATGATTGACGATTAGGTGATGTGTTATAGCTCATGAAGAAGTTGTGTTAATGATAAACAGTAAACAAGTGGGTTAGTCTTTGCTCCCATAAGGAAACCTAACACAGAGTAACTTTTATTCAAGACTGGCACAGCCTTTTAAACTTGAATAAAGTCAGACAAATACAAAGACGAACAATCTAATAGTGGGGGAAAACAAGCGCATGCCAACAACTAAATTGTCTTCATAGTAATGACTTGGCAAAACTTTGAACTCAAGGAGGACGGAGGGGGGTGGGGGTGGGGGGCGGCAGGAGGTTGAAGATGTAAAAACTGGGAACATGAAATTAATGTTTTTACATCAGTTTTTACATCTTCAACCTCCTGCCGCCCCCCCACCCCCACCCCCTTCCGTTCTCCTTGAGTTCAAAGTTTTGCCAAGTCATTACTATGAAGACAATTTAGTTGTTGCCTGCGCTTGTTTTCCCCCCACTATTAGATTGTTTGTCTTTGTATTTGTCTGACTTTATTCAAGTTTAAAAGGCTGTGCCAGTCTTGAATAAAAGTTACTCTGTGTTAGGTTTCCTTATGGGAGTAAAGACTACCCCACTTGTTTACTGTTTATTGTTTACTGTTCCCTGCCTCATTTCATTTCCAATTTTGTGTTAATGATGTTTTCATATGCACAGTGTGTGACTCTATGTGCCAGATTTTTGGGAATTGGAGAACGATGGTCGTCTGCAGGTCGAACTGGTTGTTTCCTGATGTCTATGGATGCCAGGTGTCTGTCGCAGAAGATCATGTGGCGGTAAATGTGGGCCATGACGTCATGGACAAAATCACGCGTGATGAACCGTGGCGAAATTGCTTCCTAAAGAGATCGCTATCTTGTACTGGCTACGCTGCATGTGTGCAATACATGAACACTGGCCACATTATTGTTACATGCTTGGATCCTGACTTTAATGCCATTGACTGGCAGTGGGAATTTGCTATCCTATCCCATCTCATTGACCTATTGAGACCATTCAAAGCTGTGTTGTCTGGAGCTCCACTGAGTGTCAGAGACAGGTGCCTCAGCAGGTACAGCGGCTGGGCAGAGCAGAATTTATCATCAACTGACTCAGGTGACTGCCAGACAGACTTGGTCTTTCGCTTGGACAAATTGCACTTGGATATGTTCAACAACACTATGTTCGCCATGAAGATACAAGCAATGTGTCCAGATTTACAAATTACGTGTGACAGAGAGAAGTCCATTCTGATGCTAAGCGGAGAGGACGTTTTGGAGAAAGCAGATAATATCCTGAACTACATGAGAAGTCTTCGACAAGAATTTATCCCGTTTAAAGACTCGCAGGCCTCGATTATGATGAAAACGGACGCACAGGACTGGTTTCAACAGACACTGGACAGGAATAACATCGTCTGTGCTTGGCGGCTCGAATGGGTTACGAAAAGAGAAAGGAACAGGTCTGCAATGCAATTTTATACGTGTCTCTTCTTAGAGCCAGGCATTTGTGTTCTTGGCTCCGCATCAGATGTTCAACAATTCCGACACATATTTCAGTCTTCTTTCCAGACAGCAGTGGTATTTCGCAATGAAAATGACGTCACGTTGTTGCAGTCTGACACATGGAAACAGTTCCTAGACGATCAGCAAAAGCCACGCAGTGGAAAGGTATCACCAGTGCTGAAAGTTCAAGACATGAATGGTATCTGTGGCGTGGCATCAGACATTGCAAAGACTCAAAGAGCTGTACATAACTTCGTCATGGCAGAAATGGGACCGATACAAGTTGATCTTGAATCACAGGCAGTCAGCAATACGAAAAACAGATGCAGACAGAGGACTTTATAGCTAGAACACCTCATGGACAGCAGCAAAATAACGATCACGATCGTCAAGACACAGAGCAACAGACAGACGTCATTCACACGAAGGACAACAGGTACAGTCCGAGGTCACCACCGAAGCAAAGACAGTTCAAACAGACGAGAACACGACGAAAACAGAAGAAAAAGAGACCCAGACTTTCTTCAAGCACCAGTACAGACAGGAGCAGCAGACAACCGAACCACAACCACAGGTGGAAGACGCAGAGACACAGACCGAGACCCAGTCATTGGATCTGCTGGATCAACAGACAGGTGAGAACAGAGTGGACAGACACGGTAAATAGAACTGACATTTGTCATCAAGAACAACACTAACACAATATGCAATAAGTGGAACACAAGAGTTGGCAACGATCGCTACACACAGCGCCAGATACATGATAAATAACCACACGCCTC
>JADBJO010009598.1:50000-57500 GCA_016801955.1 Conus betulinus | reverse complement strand
AGAACGTGCCCACGAGCAACCGGTCCCTCTGGAGACTCGGATCATCAACATGCAACATCAGCTGGATCAGATGATGCAGAGGCATGATAACAGCTATCGACAACAACACACGACTGTGAATGCTGTGTAATCGCCGTCGGCAATCCTTCAACTACAGACACAGCATCGTCTGCATCGTCCTTTGTGATGTCTGAGCAACATCCACGACAACAACAAGAAGAAGAACAACAGCAGCAATAATAAAACATTACGTCAATCCCAACAGCAGAGACAGCAAAAAACAATCAGCTGCGTTCTTTCAGACACAAACTCATAGTCGGAAACCAGCAACGACCAAAAACAAACAAAAACAAACAAACAAACAGAGACAGCATGCTACAAACAAGGCTAATCTTAACAGCGACAACAAATCCTGGAAAAGCCGCCGCAGTTACATCAAAAACAGCTAGAATAGACCCAGCCTCACTTGAAACAACAGCAGCGAAGCACTGATGACTACGACATCACCTTTAACCTGGACAAACCAACGAACCTGTGCTCAAATGAAGCCGACAACAAAGATAGTCATCCCTAAATTCAGCCGGAACAAACTTCGATTAACAGACTCTTCTTGAACGCAGAATTAATCCGAGTACAGAGAACAGAACCTGGAAACTGATGGTTCCGTTCAGCAGCATCAGCTAGATTCCATGATGTAGATGCTGAACCACATTCATTTACAGCCTCTGAAAGGCAAGCAGTGCTGACTGATGCCACGATGACTAAGCTGACAACAAAACTCTCTGTACAACGTGTTCTAAGGTCCATTGTAAGACTGTTGGTCAGGGGCTGCTAGAAGACCTTGGTGCAACATTGGCCACTGGTGAAGGACACCAACTAGCTCTGGCATTGACACAAGGACAACGGATAAGAAGACAGCGGGAAGAAGACACAGAAATGAACAAATGAACAAAAGAGCAACATTACGCACACACACACACACACACACACACACACACACACACACACACACACACACACACACACACACACACACACACACACACACACACACACACCCAGTGTGTATATGAAGACATTGATTTGATGATATATATATATTATTGTACTCGTACTGTGGGGATGAATTGGAACTTATGATCATTATGTTCTGCTTTTGTTCTTGAATTAATAGTTGGACGACTGTCTGTTTAGGTAAAACTACAGCAACAGCAACAACAACACCAACAAAGGCAAATCAGTTACCGTGAACTTTATTATGTTGGCATCTAATGCTATGATTTTAATTGGAATTGGATACTTCGTCGATTCTTGTTTGTAAATGGACCTTTCTCAAAGGAATGAAAACACAATTTTCTATGTTCATGTGTATTTTTTTTTCTTCCAAAGACCATACTTCAGATTTATATCAAGTAATTAGATATGTCAATTTTGAAAACTTAAACAGTAAAACATATTCTATAGCCTTGTAACTGACGTCACTTGTCTGACGGCAAACATGCTGTGTGTATAGTGTACTGGGCTGGACGAATGCCGTTTTGTTCTGGGAATGATGTGATAAACATTCTAATGATTGCTATATAACAAAGGCAAACTACGTTTTCGGATGTAAATGCACCATAATGGAAGATGGATATTAATGCAAACGCGTCATTGCAATAAAAGCTTAACATCCATCTGTTAGTAAAATAAAAACGGGAATACAAGCTTTATCTGTTCTTCCCTTGGGTGACTTCACCTTCCACAGCGTTGTCTGAAGCGTCCTTCATCGTGGTGACAGTTCCTTCCACTCCGTCATCATACAGAGGGAGGCAGAGATAGAGGCTGAGTTCCTCTATTGTGGTGACAGTGATATCAAACCGTAATCAGGTAACGGAGTGACTATGGGAATAAAGTCTTCATGTGTGTTCCGTCAGAGTGGCTGTGGGTGCACAATTCATACAATCGTCAGGTACTCCAATGCAGACAGAGCATGTGTTGTTCCTTATGTAATGACTGTATATCCCATTCAGTTGTCACATAGTCTGACAGTGATCGGAATAACAGCTGCATGCATTCCATCACTAAACGGGCAGGGTGTGTTCTTCTATTCTGGTAACTGCACACTTCATACAGCTGCTGGGTAGTCAGACGTAGACAAAACAAATAGACAAAAACCAAGTCAGTGTGTGTTCCTCCACTCTGCTACGGCACACTTCATAAAGGTGCTAGATAAAGGGAGAACAAGAACAAAAGCAGGGTGTGTTCCTCTAATTCTGGTAATCGCACACTTCACAAAGGTACTAGATGGAGACAAGAGCCAAGGGAGGTGTGTTCTCCACTCTGCTAGCTGCACACTTCATAAAGGTGCAAGATGGAGGAAAACACGAAACAAAGGAAGTGCATTTCTCCACCCTGGCGATGTTCATTTTTCTTGTCATAATTCTTTTTGGTTGTTGATTTAGCTTTGATTGCAGTTTACGTAACGTTGTCGGGACAGTTCCTGATTTGGTCCGTGTTATTTTGGTTAAGATGGTTATAAACTCTGAATTAGTTCTATATTGTACATTGAGGACATATCTTGGTTTCGTGGTTTAGCTTTTTGTATTATAAATGGTACATAGTTGTGATGTTGATTTACTTGTAACGATAACACTATCCTTTGTCTCTAGCATGACTTGATTTATATATATGATGATGATTGTCACTTTTTTTTTATATCTTTCTTTTTTTCACCCTTTTTGTGGGGCTTCAACCGGACCAGGGACAACGGTCATACAGACCATTTTCATTAGGAAAAAATAATTTTGTTTCGCTCTCTCTCTACCCCTAACTCCCAAACCACTCACCCTACCCCACCTCCTCCCTCACACTTAGTGTTTATTTTCTCAATGTTATTTTGACCTTTTAATGATTGTTACTGGCTTGTGGCTGTGATATGGTATCCGTAAAGAGTATGACATGTATTAAGTACTGATTGTATCTGGATTGTTGTCATGATGTTGCAACCGTAATCAGAATGATCAGATGTGTACAAATTTTGATTATAACTGGCTTGCAAGCTTGATATTGCCTCTGTTACCAGCATGTCTTGAATTGCTTAAATCTAAATTCATTAGAATTATAAAGAAATAATGGGAACTTGGTTTGGGTTTTGTTTTTCATTTCATTTGATTTGGACTTCCTTTCAGTTGATTGTGTTTGTTGGTTCATTTGTTTTTCTGAAGAATTGCTTTGACATAGTTTGAATTCGGATTTTAAATAGCCGAATTTGATTTGGTTTATGATTCTGCTGATAATGTTTGCTGATGAATAATAATTATGAAGATGATGATGATGATGATGATGATGATGATGATGATGATAATGATAATGATAATAAAATGATAATAATAACAATAGTAATAGTCATAATTGCTGTCATTCTTCTTCTTCTTCTTCCTTCTTCTTTCTTCTTCTTTTCTTTTTCTCATTACCGTTATCACTATTATTATTATTATTATTATTATTATTATTATTATTGTTATTATTGTTGTTGTTGTTGTTATTGCTGTTGTGATGATGATGATGATGATGATGATTCTTGTTGTTGTTGTTGTTGTTGTTGTTGTGGTTGTTATTGTTGTTGTTATGATTATTAACATTGTTAACATCATTATCATTATAAAAGTAATAATTATTATTAGTATTATTATGATCATCATCATCATCAATCCTCTTCTTCTGCTTCTTTTTCTTTTTCTTCTTCTTCTTCTTCTTCTCTTCTTCTTCTTCTTCTTCTTCTTCTTCTTCTTCTTCTTCTCATTATTATGACTATCATCATCATCATCGTTATCATCATAATCATTACTGTAACAATAATGATCATGATAATGTTTATCATATTGTCCCATTTTATGTTATCATTATTATTATGATTATCAATATCATTATTATCATCATCATCATTATCATCATCATCATCATCATCATCATCATCATCATCCATTATTATTATTATTATTATTATTATTGTCATTATTTTTTGTATTATTATTATTACCATCATCATCATTATCATAATCACTATTATTATAATTACAAGTAGTAGTAGTAGTAGTAGTAGTAGTAGTAGTAGTAGTAGTAGTATAAGCAGTAGCAGCAGTATTGCCGTTGTTTTAGTTGTCCTTGCTGGTGTTGTCATTATCGATACATCATATTAAGGAGGTTAGTCTGGTTGATGTAAAATCACATCCCGATAGAGATTATTCATTGGTTCAATTTCGAGTGTAGTTAACTGTTCGATCTGAAATCCGTTCTCACTAACTGCTCAGGTTGATGGAGCTTTGTCATCAGCATTCGGTCCCGAAATCCCCCCCCCCCCCCCCCCTCCCCCCCCCCCAAAAAAAAAAATAAAATAATAATAATAATAAAAATAAAAAAATAAAATAAAATAAATAAATAAATAAAAACAAAATAAAATAAAATAAAATAAGATAAAATAAAAGTTCCATTGACCTGGGATGTATGTGTACTGGATATCAGCTGGGAACAATGGCACTGGATAGCAACATACTTTCAATGACAGACAGTACTTGGACAACGGAAGTCACAATACCTTCAGTTCCGTTACTAACAGTCTACCTGTTGTCCGTTGGTGTAAATGTTAGGCCTACAGACTGTCTACGCCCCCCTCCCCCCTCCCCTCACGCTCCACCCCCACCCCCCCTCCTCCATCAAAATCACAACAATTACTAAAACAAACAAACAAACAAACAAACAAAACCAGAAACACTTCTTTATGAACTCACACACACACACACACACACACACACACACACACACACACACACACACACACACACACACACACACACACACACACACACACATGTACACACGAGCGCGCGCGCACGCCCACATGCTTACACATAGACATACAGACACATACATAGCTGCACTTACACCCGCCTCCAGCCCAGCACCCTCTCCCCCCTCCACACACACTTATACACAAACATGAATACAATAATGTTTGTCCTTTTGTCGCTGTCACACACACACACACACACACACACACACACACACACACACACACACACACACACACACACACACACACACACACACACACACACACATTATGCGTCTCCAATCCGTGTTTGAAGTTGAAGTTGAGGGTCTAGTTAATCTGACATATTTTGTATGCGTGATTGGTTTTCTTTCTGGCTAGTGACACGTAAACTGATGCCCCTTTATTCATTGTTTGAAGTTGTCGTTGATGGTCCAGTAATTTGTCATATATATATATATATATATATATATATATATATATATATATTTTTTTTTTTTTTTTTTTTTTTTTTTTTTTTTTTTTTTCTATGTGTGATTTTTTTCCGTGCCAATAGCACACAAACTGATGCACCGTCAATCATTGTTTTGAAGTCGGCGTTAACGGTCCTGTTAGTTTGCCATTTTTCAAATGCAGGATTGTTTTTCTTCCGTGCGAATAAAAAAGAAATTGATTGACCGTTTTAAGGCAATTTGCTACAATTTGTGTTCATAATTGTTTTGCTTTCGTGCCATCAGAAGACAAAATCCATGCACATTCAATCAGTGTTTGAAGCTGTCGTTGATGCTCTAGTTGATTTGTCATATTTTATAAAGGTGACCGTTTTTCTCTTGTCCCATCAAAACACAAATGTATTCACTTTCAATTATTGTTTGAAGTTGGCGTTGATACGCCAACTGGTTTGTCATATTTTGCGTAGGTGACCGTTTTTCTTTTGTGCCATCAAAACACAAATTCATGCACTTTCAATTATTGCTTGAAGTTGACGTTGATGGTCTATTTAGTTTGCCATGTTCTGTATGCGTGGTTGTTTGTTTGTTTGTTGTGTGTGTTCGTGCCAGCGAAATATGATTAGTGCACCTTTTTAATCAGTGCTTGAAGTTGGCATGTATTGTGCATTTAGTCTGCAATATTTTGTATGCACGATTGTTTTTCTTTCAAGCCAATAAGTGTCGACTTTCTTTGTTTTCGATTGTGTTTTTAAAACTCTGTCTGTCTGTCTGCCTATCTGTCTGTCTGTTTGTCTCTCTGTCTCTCATACGGAGTGACTGAGTGAGTGAGTTAATGAATGCGTGTGTGTGTGTGTGTGTGTGTGTGTGTGTGTGTGTGTGTGTGTGTGTGTGTGTGTGTGTGTGTGAGTGTGTGTGTGTGTGTGTGTGTGTGTGTGTGTGTGTGTGTGTGTGTGTGTGTGTGTGTGTACGCGCATCTAAATGTCGTAGATATATAGACAGATAGAGAGATAGATGCACCTCTCTCTCTCTCTCTCTCTCTCTCTCTCTCTCTCTCTCTCTCTCTCTCTCGTGTGTGTGTGTGTGTTTGCCTGAGCGCGCGTGCGCGCGCGCGCGCGCGTGCGTGCGTGCGTGCGTGCGTGCGTGCGTGTGCGTGCGTGCGTGCGTGCGTGCGTGCGTGTGTGTGTGTGTGTGTGTGTGTGTGTGTGTGTGTGTGTGTGTGTGTGTGTGTGAAATATGAAGACTTCATGGGGTTTTTTTTTTTATACCCCAAATCCACCTCCACCATTTTCTTAAACAGACCCAAGCGACTTGCACAGAGTTAAACAAAAAAAATCCAAAAGAAAGGTGAATGGAATTATATAATGTGACAAAATTCAAAAGTGAAAAGAATTATACGATGTGAGAAAATTCAAAAGAAGGTTCAATAGTATCTTTACGTATCGATACTTGATTTTATCATTGCCATCCATCTCTGAACCCCAAAGTCATTAAGGTATCACTTGAACTGACAATTTCTTTCCCATCCTTGGCTGTTCTTTGCCGCTCTTTGGGACTGGCCAATAGTCAGGGCTGTCCATGTCTGGATGCTGTCTTCCCTCGCCTTCCTGTGTCTGTCCCTTCTTCTTGTTCCTGCCCTGTGTGGTGTGTTTTGTGTAAAGCCTGATGTTCGAAAGATGTTCATTTCAGTTCTCGTTTTTTTTAAACTATTATCAGCAGGTCCTCAAAGAGACCAACGGCTGCTTGGGTTCTGTAGAGCACTGCTTCATGTGAAACGCGGTCTTTATAGAGATGCGTTAAGGTTTGCCGTTGGAATTTTAGTCAACTAGAACGATAAGAACTCTGTTCTGGAATATTACTGTCTTTCCAAACACGGTTATGAGCATCCACCTGCCAGCGAAACTAATTAGCATCAGGGTAGTGCAACATATGCTCCTATATCAGGATGTAGTGATGACCAGATTGACGAAATCTACTCCCTGCTCAAAACGGTCATCAAAAGCGTTGAGAAGATAGACACCCTAATCTCTCAGGGTGACTAGCATGCAAAGGTAGGTGCAAATGCCCAAGAAGACTAGGAGATATCTGGGGGTCCATAATGATAGAGGACTATGCCTGCTGGAACTGCCAGTGATAATGACTTGCTGCTTGCCAGCATACCTGATGAGCATGAAGCATCCCGAGAGTAAACAGTGGGCTCTCCGGTACCACAGCCAGACAGATTACACCCTTGAAAGGAAG
>JADBJO010009598.1:12500-37500 GCA_016801955.1 Conus betulinus | reverse complement strand
AGGATGGTATAGTTAATTTGGAAGAAAGTTTATTACACGTCCTTAAAAAGGATAATGTGCATTTGATGCTTATGGGCGACTTTAATGCCAGAACTGGGTGTGAACAGCCAAGGATGGAGGACATGAGTAATTATGCACCATGTATGGATGATAATGATGATGATGATGGTAATGATGAGGAAACATGGAACAGGAACTCAAACGATAACGTTGTGAAATAATTTTGGTCAATCCCTGAATGAATTTTTGTTACATGTTTTAACTGTGTCATTTTGAACGGCTGTTTTGACAATAATTCTAGTGGTAATTTTACTTTTGTTTTACCACATGGTGCAAGTGTGATTGATTATGTCATTATGTCAAAAGACATGTTGTATGCGTGCAGTTGTGATATATGCGTTGGTGATCGAATCGATTCCTGGTATTTGCCTGTAGAGTTCGTTTGGAAAAAAAAATGTGGAGCAAGAATTCATTCACTTACGTACAGTTCAAACCAGTAATGAGAATCACTGTGTATGGTCAGAGGAGTATTTGTACCTTTATCAAAATGAGCAAAAATCTGCTGATTTCAAACAAAATTTAGATAACGCTTGTTTAGTTCTTGATACAGATACCGATGCTTCTCTAGAAATAGTTACAAAGTCGTTACGTAGCGCAGCTGCGTGCATGATGAGAACAACAGGAAATAAGATGAAAACAGAGTGACTGGTTTGATCCTGAATGTCACCATAAAAAGAAAGCAGTCAGGGGGTACTAAGGAAATTCAAGCGAGCAAAGAATGCACGTCAACAAAAAAGAGAGGCGTACGTTAAGGAAAGAAAGGAATATAAGTATTTGTTAAAACCAAAAGAAAACAGGCTATGATCAAGCAAGGTTGATTAAATTAAAGCAATCAGTACATGATTCTAAACTATTCTGGCCGACAGTCAGGTCCGTGAACACAAAATCAGTAATCTAGAATTCCATACCTATAGATCAGTGGTACGAACATTTCTTCTCACTATTTAATGAATTAGATATAACGACACATCCTGAGAAATTTGAAGTCAATAGTGATGAACAAACATTGGGTGTTTCTGATGCATCATTTAATGAAGCGATTTCCAGACAGGAGGTCCTTGCCAGTATGGTCATCTCAAGTCTGGGAAAAGCACAGGCCCTGACAAAATCATAGGTGAAATGTTGAAACATGCAAATGTTGTTGTTATCGATTTTCTGGTTGTCTTTTTCAGCAAATTGTTTGATCATGGAATTTTCCCGAAACAATGGTCACGATCCATTATCGTACCAATATATAAGGAAGGAGACATTAATCAGCCAGATAATTATCGTGGCATAGCCTTAACAAGTGTTGTAAGTAACGTTTATACACACACATTTTAACGAAAAGGCTATCCATATGGGCAAAAGAAGAAGAAAAATTCTTGAAGAGCAGGCAGGTTTCCGAGCAGGGTATAGTACAATTGACCATATTTTCACCCTGTATGCTATCATGCAAAAGTCTTTACAAAAGAATTCTAAAATGTATGTTGCATTTATTGATTTTAAAAAAGCGTTTGACTCTGTGAACAGGAATTCACTATTGGCAGTTTTGAGGAGGAATGGTGTGAATGGCAAAATGTATAGGGCCTTAAGAAGTATTTATGATTCTGTGTTGGCTTGTGTTCGTGACAAATGATATTATTCTGATTATTTCAATTGTCCTAGGGGAGTGAGACAAGGTTGCCTACTGAGCCCCATATTGTTTTCCTTTTTCATTAATGAATTAGCTGTAGAATTGTCTGTAACTGGAAAGCATGGAATACAACTGATTCATGGGGCAGCCGAAATCTTTCTTCTTTTGTTTGCAGACGATGTCAAACTGTTGTCGAATACAATAATAGGTCTTCAGAACCAGCCTGACAGCTTAAAAAGAGAAGCAGATAGATTACATCAGAGTATTAATCTTAAAAAAGACAAACGTAATGGTGTTCAGAAAGGGAGGTCATATGGCTGCCAGGGAGAGAAGGTTTTATGGAGGTAAAGAAGTGATGGTCACAAATTCTTACCAATATTTGGGAATGATTTTTACAACAAAATTAAGTATTGGTAGCAGTTTATTAGACGTCTGCAGAAAAGGGAAGAAAAGGGGTAATGAACATTTTGAGATCCATGAGAAAATTGAACACTGGGGATGTAGATCTGTTTTGGAAACTATTTGACACACAAATAGAGCCCATATTAACCTACGCAGCTGAAGTGTGGGGATTGAAGGAAGATAGGGAAAAGTTGGAAAAGTGCGTACGAGCCAAGTTTAAATTTCCCATGCACTGGTCGTGAATGTGATTTGGTTGCCAACGAATACTTTCCACGATTCACAGGCTTTTTTGCACATTGACATTTGAGGTGAAATACAGGAACTGAGGTAGCGTTTGCCTCTTGCCGGTATTATGGAAGCAGGGACTTTGTTGTTGTTTCGAAAGATTTGAGTAGTCAGGTGAATAAGTGCGTCTTGTTGTTTCGAAAGATTTGAGTAGTCAGGTGAATAAGTACGTCATATACTTTTTCTGTGGCTCTACAGTCATGTACGCCTATATGAAGAATCAGCACGTTGATATCAGGGAAACCATCGTAGTAATATAGCAATAGAAAGCAAATCATCATTTGACACGCACGATATGCATATTTTGGACAGAAAATCTTGTCTGGACACTACTCCGCGCAGGTCAGTGTCTCTAACGATAATACGTAGAACAGAGGTCGTATCAGATAGTGACCACGTTGAGATAATGTCCTGCGCACTGTTCTATATGATGTTGTCTCCACAACTCGCTGCTGGGAGATGCACCACTATCATTTATCTATGTGCGTTCTTGTGTTCACAGTTCCAGGTGTATATTTTCCACTTTTCTTCTAAGAGAAATGGATTGGTTTGCTTTATTGATGGAACAACTACTACGTTGTGAGGAATACTGGTTGTCTTATGATCTTGGGGGCTGAGATAGATTAGACAGAGTATCATCACAAGGGTTCACAGTGTGTGTGTGTGTGTGTGTGTGTGTGTGTGTGTGTGTGTGTGTGTGTGTGTGTGTGTGTGTGTGTGTGTGTGATGTTACTTTCTTTGGGGCCAGAAAAGGCCTTGAGAAGCGACAGAAATCCACTGTACGTAGTAGAGTTGACGGGACTCGGAATTCAACCCTAAAGGTTCAAGAGAATTGATGATGATCACCTGCCCCAAACCGCAAATGGCGTCTTGTTGGTGACTCTGGACTGTTCAGCGCCACTTTCAGAATTTGTTACACGGGGGAAGGGGGGGGGGGGGGGGGGGGGGGGGGGGGGGGGGGGGGGGGGGGGCGGTGCTCAATTATCTATTTCCCATTTATACGACAGCTGGATGTGGACATCAAGTCAAGTCAAGTCAAGTCAAGTCACTTTATTATCTCAATTTGAGAAATTAATTTGTGGTCACACACATTCACAGCAAATAAACAATAATTTAGCCACATTACCCATTTTCTCACATATGACATACATTCATATAGAGGAATTTGGATTTCAATTAAACATCTTCTCGGTTCATGATATCAATGGACAGGGGAATAAAACTTTGTTTAAAATCTGACACTTCTGCATTTAACCGATCGATATCTTCGTCCTGACTGAAGAAGGTCATACTGATTTGCAAGAACGTGGGTCTGGTCACACGTAATCTTCTTCGCTTTACAAACAACACGGCACCTGTATAGCTCACTCAGACTTTTTTGTCTCTCACCAACGATTTTTCCTCCCACGTTCACCACTTTCTCAAGCACATTTCTGCTCTTCACAGTCAACCCACCATACCAACACACATAAATGAGAAAGTTAGAACAGATTCCAAGAAGCATGAATAAAATGTCCAAAGAATGTCAGTATTCACATGAAATGATCGCAGCTTGCGAAGACAATATAATCTGGTTTGACATTTTTTGTGGACATACTCAACATGGGATTTAAAATTCAGCTTATTGTCTATAAAAGTTCCTAAATATTTGTATGATTCAACACGTTCTACTTCAGCACCTTTGATAAAAAGTGGTGGTACAGCTTTTGAATTCTTTCTAAAATCAATCAACATTTCTTTCGTTTTTGTTACATTCAGATCAAGATAGTTATGATCGCACCAGTCAACAAATCTTTGAACCTCCATGAAGTAAAACAGAATCAGAGTTGGAAAGATCCACAAGTGCTGAGTCATCTGAATATTCAATGTACAAAGTTGAACTTCCTGAACAATCATTTGTGCACAGAGTAAAAAGCACTGGAGATAAAAACAGTACCCTGGGGTGCGCCAGTTGAAATGACTCTGGAAGACGAAACAACACATTGATATCGAACAGACTGTGTCCTCTGTGTAAGAAAAATCAATTATCCAAAGAATGAGCTTGTTACCCACATTTATGTTAATGAGTTTCTTTGCCATCAGATGTGGTTGTATGGTGTTGAATGCTGATGAGAAATCAATAAAGAGAATGCGTACAAAGGAGGCAGGTTTTTCGAGGTGTGAAAAAGCATGATGGAGAAGTGTGAGTGTGGCATCATCTGTTGATCTGTTCTGTTGGTATGCGAACTGAAACGGGTCTTGGTACTGTGTAGTATCTTTTAAAACATAACCGAGGACAATTCTTTCAAGACATTTATTGCAACAGATGTGAGGGCAACTGATCAGTAATCATTTAAACAGTGGACTGCTTGGCACTCGGCTAAGGGGCAGGGCATCTTCAGAACGAAAGGTTTTCACTTTGGAGACAGACCGCGGAGAAAACGGAACAAATGACATGGATAAGTCTCCATCACCACCCAAAATCTTCACTAAGGTGACTGTCATTTCTTGGGACTTAAACTGAAGATCAGTGGTATGCTAGGCAAGAACAGTGGTTAGGTAGGATTCTATGAGGTGTCTGATGATCTCCCGTTCCTGTGTGTTCCACTGGCTACAGTTTTGGTAGCCATGTTCCCCCCCTCATGTTTATGAATAGCTGACACTTTTTTTTCTGCGTTCAGTTCAGTGTGTGTGTGTGTGTGTGTGTGTGTGTGTGTGTGTGTGTGTGTGTGTGTGTGTGTGTGTGTGTGTGTGTAAGTCTGTGCGTCTGTGTTTCTGTGTATGTCAATTTAATTATTTGTAAGAAAAAATGTTTTTTGAACACAATACGCTCATAATTGATCATAATAAAGGAGGAGGAGAAGAAGAAGAAGAAGCAGAAGTAGAAGAAGGAGGAGGAGGAGGAGGAGGAGGAAGAGGATGAGGAGGAGAAGAAGAACAAGAAGAAGAAGAAGAAGAAACAACAACAACAACAACAACAACACCAACAGCAGCTGCAGCAGCAGCAGCAGCAATGATAAGAGTGATAATAATAATGATAAGAAGAAGAAGAAGAAGAAGAAGAAGAAGAAGAAGAAGAAGAAGAGAAGAAGAAGAAGAAGAAGAAGAAGAAGAACAAGAACAAGAACCATCATCATCATCATCATCATCATCTCATCATCATCATCATCATCATCGTGACGACGGAGTGTAGTAGTAGTAGTGGTGGTAGTAGTAGTTATAGCTGTGATCGTGTTCGAAGTAATAGTAGCAACAGATAAAAAGTGTATAAATAGAGAATAAAAAGCATATTTAAAAAAAACCGTAGTTAGCCAATAAATGAACAACCGATCTACCATAAAAAAAGAAAAAAAAAATCCCCTCCCCTCATTTCCTCCTTCACAGCGCGTTGAAAGACATCGACACTCACAACTACCCATACTATCCACTACCACCACCTCTTCCGTATCAAATGTTCTTTCTCTGCCTGCGAGTTGTGCACACGACAACTACCTCACTTTTTCCACCTGCACACTCACGGGCATCAACTTACCAGTACCAGGCTGAGGTCCCTGTCAATCAGTGATGTACCCCCCAACAGGTGTGCGCTTGTGTGTGTGCGCGCGCGCGCGCGCGCGCGTGTGTGTGTGTGTGTGTGTGTGTGTGTGTGTGTGTGTGTGTGTGTGTTGTTTTCTTTTCTATTTCTTTTAACTGGCATTTGACCAACGCAAAGTATCCTCTCGTGATAACTACCTATTATGACTTGGAAATGTTAACCTCAAAAAGGTCGCGTGCGCGCGCGCCCGCGCGCGCGCGCGCGCGCGCGCGCGCGCGTGTGTGTGTGTGTGCGTGCGTGCGTGTGTGTGTGTGTGTGTGTGTGGGTGTGTGTGTGTGTGTGTGTGTGTGTGTGTGTGTGTGTGCGCGTGAGTGTGTGTGTATGCGTGCGTGCGTGCGTGCGTGCGTGCGTGTGTGTGTGTGTGTGTGTGTGTGTGTGGTGTGTGTGTGTGTGTGTGTGTGTGTGTGTGTGTGTGAGTGTGGTGTGCATGCGTGCGTGCGTGCGTGCGTGCGTGCGTACGTGTGTGTGTGTGTGTGTGTGTGTGTGTGTGTGTGTGTGTGTGTGTGTGTGTGTTGAGATTGGGGCAGGTGGTGAAAAAAAAGGAAGGAATTGTTTGGGGAAAATAACAAGTTTCATGTACACAGCTTGCACATCCAAGTTATCTTTTTGGCTCTATATTTACTATCATATGACCAGGAATGACGTAATCTACTCAACGTGACCTTAACGGCATGTTTGTGAACCAGATTTCGAGTTAAGATATACTTACCATTTGTGGCTGTTTCATGTTAAACACACACACACACACACACACACACACACACACACACACACACACACACACACACACACACACCACACACACACATATGATGGCAATCTTCTGGTTGACTATCTTATGTTATCCATCACACCTGATAATCAATTTGCAGTACAGGACTATGTAGGATCATAATGTTTTCCTCATCATTCTAATGTAGTTGGTGTAAGAGGAATCGAAACTGACCCGGAAAATACATCCTCATTATAAATAGGGGAATTGACAATAGACCGAAAAACCATCTGTGGTCGATGTTCAGTATTACGACATTTCATTCAGTCATAAACTGATGCTGTTGTGAATGTGAGTGAGAGGTAAGTAAGTGAGCGAGTCTCTCTCTCTCTCTCTCTCTCTCTCTCTCTCTCCTCTCTCTCTCTCTCTCTCTCTCTCTCTCTCCTCTCTTGTCTCTCTCTCTGTGTGTGTGTGTGTGTGTGGTGTGTGTGTGTGTGTGTGTGTGTGTGTGTGTGTGTGTGTACGTGTGTGTGTGTGTGTGTGTGTGTGTTGTGTGTGTGTGTGTGTGTGTGTGTGTGTGTGTGTGTGTGTGTTTTCGTCCTTCTGTGAGTCTGTGTAGTTATATGCGTGTGCGTGTCCATCTGTGTGTGTGTGTGTGTGTGTGTGTGTGGTGTGTGTGTGTGTGTGTGTGTGTGTGTGTGTGTGTGTGTGTGTGTATGTTTGTGTGTGCGTGCCTGCGCGCTTGTGTGCGTGCGTGCGTGCCCGTGTGTGTGTGTTTGTGTGTGTTTGTATGGGTGCACGCGCGCGCGTGTGTGTGTGTGTGTGTGTGTGTGTGTGTGTGTGTGTGTGTGTGTGTGTGTGTGTGTGTGTGTGTGTGTGTGGTTATTTATGATTGCACACATAACGCTTCGAATAAAATGTAAAAGTATATAAAAAACGCAAAGTCAGAAGAGTGAGAAGACGATGGTGGTGACATTCGAAAAATATACTTCTGGTCATAGATATAGGAAAACTGAGTGAAAATACACAAAAAAGCACCATAGAGCAAAAAAAAAAATTAAATTACTAAAGAACATGAAAAGTTATAGACCAAGATAGCATGATTTTTGTTGAAAAAGATGTACAAATAAATGCACAAAGAGAGAGAGAGAGAGAGAGAGAGAGAGAGAGAGAGAGAGAGAGAGAGAGAGAGAGAGAGACTGCTTGAGTCAGATGCAGCGGATGACCATGATGTCTCTTGTGTCTCACCATGCTCTATGCACTCCACAATGCATTGCTGGGAGTCACCGTTCCGCCCGTTGAATCAGTTTGGGATTTCCTTCGCGCAGTCTGCCTGCTCTCACCTGGTTCAGCCAGCCTGCCAAAGCTGCTGCCCGAGTGTGTGGCCGCTTTACCATGATAACAGCCATGGGTAGCCCCAGGTGAGAGCCGAGTGTCCAGTGAGGACCAAGGTAAATGTGCAGCCCCAAGAAGGTTTCTTGGCTTCCACTCCCCACCAGAGATGCTACCTCTACCGGGACAACCTGTACACCCACTACGACTACCAGTAGTGCTGCCACCACTAACGCTTTTGCTGTTCGTTTTTACCCACCGGCAGTACTTTTGCAACTAATCATACTGCTATCATTGCTGCAGCTGCTACTCCTACACCACCACGTCTGTTTCCACAATCTGTATTGCAGACATTTTAACGAACGGTGTTTGTTTCATATGTTCTACGTCCAAACGTCCTCCTTTTCCTCCATTGATGACGTGCAGATCAGTCCACACACCGTGTCTGGCGGCATCGAAGACGGGGACATACAGTTCCTGGTGAAAGCGGGATTAGACGCTCTGCCTGACTGCAGTGCATTGAAGCAGGCTCTTCACGATTATTGGGTCCTCAACACAGGGGAAGATACAGAGAACGGACATCTCGTCACGCTCACCGGACGCCAAACATGGAGAAATCAAAATATGATAGCACACATTACAGGTGAACTGTTGTCTGTATAAAAATCGGTTTATCACACACACACACACACACACACACACACACACACACTCTCTCTCTCTCTCTCTCTCTCTCTCTCTCTCTCTCTCTCTCTCTCTCTCTCTCTATTTCTCTCTCTCTCTCTTCTCTCTCTCTTCTCTCTCTCTCTCTCTCTCTCTCTCTCTCTCTCTCTCTCTCTCTCTCTCTCTCTCACACACACACACACACACACACACACACACACACACACACACACACACACACACACACACACACACACACACACACACACACACACATACACACTGCACACACACACACACACACACACACACACACACACACACACACACACACACACACACAGATGCATTCACATATACATACACACGCGCGCACACACGCATGCACTCACGCATGCACACAGTAGCAGGCAAGCACGCACGCAGGTTTGCATGCACACAATATGATGATTATACTTTTCACTGAAATTCCTGTAAGAGAGGATAGCTGTAGCCTGTTGTGTCAATCATAGAGCATGTAGGATACTTTTTTGAGTAACAATGCAGGACATGTACACACACACACACACACACACACACACACACACACACACACACACACACACACACACACACACACACACACACACACCACCACCACACACCACCACACCACACGTACACATGCACACACGAAAGCACATGCACATATGGACGCGCCATCTTCGTAGTTTATCACACTTATTGGCTATTAATTCATAGGAGAGCAACGCAACATAAAACGTTGCGCACAGTTCATTACAGGATGTCACTGTTACATTCGTGACTGTGGCTAATTGGTCAATGCCGGTAAGTTGATCGTTCAATTTGTCAGGTAGTCAGCTGGCCGTCACTCACATTAGTCAAATGGCTGGTTTGTTCATTTCTTGTTAACCGCTTGTTCTATGAGTTATGATTCACGATCAGGTAATGAATTATAGCTTAGGATGGATTCATGTGAAATGTTTTCATATGCACAGTGTATGATTATGTGCCAGGTATTTCAGGAATCTGTTGGAACGAGTGTCGCCTGCATTTGGACTGGAGGTTCCTGATGTCTATGGATGCCAGGTGACTGTCGCAAAAGATCATGTGGCGGTAGACGTGGGTCATGGTGTCATGGATAAAATCAAGCGTGATGCACAGTGGCGAAACAGCTTCCTGAAGAGATTTATATATTGTAAAGTCATATCTTGTAAAGGCGACGCTGTATGTGTGCAATACATGAACACTGGCCACATTGTTGTTACATGCTTGCCCCCTGACAGTGATTTCATTGAAGGGCAGTGGGAATGTGCTGTCTTGTCCGATCTCATTGACCTGCTGAGACCATTCAAAGCTGCGTTGCCCGGAAACTCCACTGAGTGTCAGCGACAGGCGGATCAGCAGGCACAGCTGCAGGCCAGTGCAGAATTTACCATCCTCTGACTCAAGTGACTGCCGGACAGACGCCATCATTCGCTTTGACGACTTGCACTTCGCTATGCTCAGCAACAGCGTGTCCGTTATGAAGATGCGCGCAAAGTATCCAGATTTACAGATTACGTGTGACAGAGAGAGAACTCCATTCTGATGCTAAGCGGAGAGGGTGACGTTGTCGAGAAAGCAAAATATATCTTAAGCTACACGAGAAGTCTGCCAATGGAATTTATCCCGGCTACATACACCCAGGCTTTGATGATGATGAAAACGGACGCACAGAACTGGTTTCAGCAGATACTGGACAGAAATGAGGTCGTTTGTGGCTGGAAGCTCCAGCAGGATCTGACAGAGAACATGTGTTTGACAATGCCATCGTTTGGTTCTGTCGAATCAGAGTCAGTCGTTTCTGTTCTTGGCTCCGCCGCATCCGATGTTCAACAATTTCGACACATATTTCAGTCCTGTTTCCAGACAGCAGAGGTATTTCTCAGTAAACGTGACGTCTTGTTGGTGCAGTCTGACACATGGAAACAGTTCCTAGACGATCAGCAAAAGCCACGCAGAGGAAAGGTATCACCGGTGCTGAATGTTCAGCAAGACAGGATCAGTATCTGTGACGTGGCATCAAACATTGCAAGTACTCAAAGAGCTGTACATAACTTCTTCATGGCAGAAATGGGACCAATACAAGTTGATCTTGAATCGCAAGGCAATCAGCAACAGGACACACGGCTGCAGACACAGGACATTAGAGCTAGAACACCTCATGGACAGCAGCAAAATGACGATCAAGATTGTCAAGACACAGAGCAAGAGTCAGAGGTCACAGGCGAAGCAAAGGAAGTTCAAACAGACAAAATCACGACGAAAAAACAGAAGAAAAAGAGACACAGTCTTTCTTCAAGCACCAGTACGAGCAGGAGCAGCGGACAGCCGAACGACAACCACAGTTGGAAGACGCAGAGACATCGACAGAGACCCAGTCATTGGATCTGCTGGATCAACAGACAGGTGAGAACAGAGTGGACAGGCACAGTAAACAGAACTGACGTTTGTCATCAAGGACAACACCAAACACAATAAGCGGAACAGAAGAGTAGGCAACGATCCCTACATACAACACCAGACACATGATAAATAGTCCATACGCCTCTTAAGACAGCACAACACCAAATGGAAAAATCACAATCAAACGACTTCACAGAAAACATTGCCAAATGGAAGAGAAAAATATTTATACACATAGAACATAAAGGGAACACGAAGCTGGAGGTTGATAGCTTTACTTTCAGCATTGCCCATTACCGTGACAGTTTTACAATGCAGTATAGACAGAATACTGTGGTCTCTATCATACATTATTGCTCTGCCTTAAACTGTAACGATCCATCCGTCTACAACAATGTTTTAGGTTGATTGATTTCATATTGATGTAGCTCTACGTATATTCAGATATATGTTTTATGTTTTATCATTTTATTCAAAGTTCATATTGGCAGCTACACCGATTGAAAAACTAACAAAGAAAAACAGATATACAGAAAAACGGAGAGAGAGAGAGAGAGAGAGAGAGAGAGAGAGAGAGAGAGAGAGAGAGAGAGAGAGAGAGAGAGAGAGAGAGAGAGCATATTTCAGGAAGGTTCTTACAATTGAACCTTTATGGGTGATACACGGGCTGTTCCCGTGATTCAAAGATCATTAGTTACCTTGGATGATACACACTGAGGTTTTGATGAATTGATTCAGTGTGTTCTCTCTAAGAACAAAATTTGAGCAATTTGTTAGATCATGTTTTGCCCCACAGCTTACACAGTCTAGAGACTGACAGATCTCAAAATACTTTGTGGATGACATTTTCAGAAGACTGATGGATCGTATAATGCTTTGTAGATGTCTGATACCAGTGACTGATGGATTCTAATACTTTGTGGATGTCGAGGTCAGATGACTGATAGCTCATAATTTGTGTGTGTGTGTGTGTGTGTGTGTGTGTGTGTGTGTGTGTGTGTGTGTGTGTGTGTGTGTGTGTGTGTGTGTGTGTGTAAAATCTTCTGATGATTAATACATCACACTCTACCTTGAAGAGATGCGTTAGATGATCGATCATATTTTTGCTATGTGAGTGACAGATCAGGGCAACTGATACATCATATAATACTAGGTGAATGGCACATTCAGATGATTAATAGACCATGCTATGATATTCATCAAAATGATGCATTTGGTCGTTCGAATAGACCATACTTTTAAATGATACATGTAAGTGATTGCATAGACTATATGACATTTTGCAAAACATGACACGGTTAGATGGTTCATAAATTACACATGTCTTTGTAAACGATTTATCATATGGCTTAAGGATCATACAGTACTTTCTGCTAGATCTTACAATACTATGTGGATGATACTTACAAGGGCTGACAGATCATACTGCCTAATCATTTTTAAGTAACACTTTGGGTTGAGGTGTAAAATTCTGTACTTTGGGGAATGACACATTCAGGTCATTAACGTTTTTCAAATACTGATTCTGTTCATTACCAGATTGGAGCCATGCACACGCACGCACGCACGCATGCACGTATGCACGTCTCTGTCTCTGTCTCTCTGTCTCTCTCTCTGTCTGTCTCTCTCTCTCTCTATTCCTCTCTCTCTCTCTCTCTCTCTCTCTCTCTTCTCTCTCTCTCTCTCTCTCTCTCTCTCTCTGTGTGTGTGTGTGTGTGTGTGTGTGTGTGTGTGTGTGTGTGTGTGTGTGTGTGTATTGTACATACGTATGCATTATGCAAACTGTCCAAACAGATGTCAGTGACTGTCCGGAGCTAGACAATACCCGAGAAGAAGACACGTCCTTCACGTGTTTGAAGTCAGTCGTCAGCTCAGAGGTAGCTATGTCCTCGTGTATTCGTGTTTAGCTGTTTATTAGTCGCTCTCGTTATCACTTGTGTTGCCTACCTGTTTTCAGTTCTGCAAGTGTTGTCTAACTGTTGTTGCTGATCTCATTGTATTGCTCTTATTGTCGTTGCTAGTGTTGTCATTGTCGTTTATCTGTTTCGTTGTTGTTATTGTTGGCTGCCTATTGTGTTACTGTTGCTGTCACTGTCTACCTGTTCTTATTGTCGTCATCGTTGTCTACGTGCTGCCATTGCTGTCGCTTTTGTTGACCTGTTGTTGCTGTCATTGTTGTTTATATGTTGTCCATGCTGTCATTGTTATCTTCCTTATGTTTTTGCTCTCATGGTTCTTTACCTGTTGTTAATGTTGTCGTTGTTGTTTTCTTGTTGTACTCGATTTAGTTGCTGCTTATGTGTTGCTATTGCTGTCGTCGTTGTTGACCTGTTACAGTTACATATTGTTATTACTGTCGTGGCTGTTAACTTCTTGTTATTGTTGTCATTATTGTTTACCTGTTAAATTTGCTGTAGTTTTTGCTTACCTGTTGGTATTGCCGTAATGGTATTTATAGTCGTCATTTGTGTTATTATTGCTTACCTGTTTGTGTTTTTTTTAGTTGTTATTCACCCGTTGTTATCCCTGCCATTGTTGATCTGTTGCTATTTTGTGTCACAGTTGTTTAATCGATTTATTGCTGGTTTGCTGTGGGTCACAAATTAGGTGATGATGGCAGCGAGATGCTCTACTGTGTCGGATGGTTATGCAGTGGGTGTATTTCTCAACAACAGGCTGAAGAAGTCTTATGGATAGAAAAGGTAGAAGAGGACTGTCACAACTCTTTGCCTTCGTCCACAAGACTGGGGTGGGAAGTGGTAAAGATCTATCCTGTCGTTACAGCCAGACTGCTTGACATCATGAGGATGCATGCTGGTTTGAGGTTGAGGTGGTGATGATAATGTTGTGGTTACTGGGGTATTATGGTGAGAGTTCGTTGATAACTAATGTGTTTCGATGTGGCAATCATGAATCAGGTATTAGCAGTATTTCATAGTCATGATGCTGGCAGCTGGACTACGATGATGTAAATGGTTGTGATATGCTGGTGAGGGGGAGATGAGAAACTGAGCGATAAATAGCGTACCGGTTTTGGTGCCACGGTTTCATTCCCTATCACTAGCATCATTTCAGATGGCGAGTTTCTGTCTTATCATATTCTTCTCTTTCACTTTTGTTTCTCCAGTGGGAAGACACATTCTTGATGTTATTGACAGTAATAATTAGGATGATGTAAAAGATGGAGAGGAAGAGGACGTCTTCATTCATTTTTTTAACCAACGGCAAGTCTTATCGTTGCAGCATGGTACACTGTTAACATTGACACTCTGGACTATCCAGATATGATAGCACCCACATTCACATTGACAGTGTGCGGTCTGTGCGGTCATTCCCATGATAATACATAATGTAATTATTGACAGTCTACATCATCATCACATGATGGCACACCATGTTCACGATAACCGTCTGTAGTATTACAGAATGACATGCCTTTTTACACTGTAGCTTTATATTGTTTTGGCAGAATAGTAGAACTACGCATGACGACAGCACACAACCAGCCTCCGACGTCAGTGATGGAGACACTGTGTCACCACGCAGCAGTGATGTGAGTGTTTTACCCCTCAAACGAACACATCGAAAAGCAGAACATGTCTTACACAGATCATGGAAATGCCAGACCTGAGCGTCAGAGTATTCTGTCCGCTACGCATAGGATGGTAGACCCTTTCTCGCTAAACGCGTCGATTCTACCCCCCTTTCAGACAGCTCTTCTATGAATCGTGAGAGATCGTCGCCATGCTCTCTGGCGCTGGAAAAAGAACGAGTGCACACAAGAGAACGACTTACACCACGATCAGACAGCACAACTTTCTGCGTGCTGTCTCCCCCCCAAGATTCCAGACAGTTCACAGTTCCCCCGACCTGGTCACACAACACCCTGGATATCACAGAGGACCACACGCCGGAGTAGTTCCAGCACCAAGTGTCTTGCAAGGTCACACAGAGAGTGTGTGATGGACAACACTGTTCCCGTTCCACCAGTTGACGTCCTTACTGGACATCCGCCGATCTATGGGGACCCCACCCACAGAAATGTTCTTTCAGCTGCTGCAGATCGTGTGTGGGAACACAATGCAGGGAGGTATGGGCAGAATAGCAGACCATCATCAGAGGGAGACACTGGTCGTCCACAGGACGGGAGACATCATCATGAAAGAAGGCGGTCGTCGCAGCCGTCAACTCACGCTGTAGATACACCACTGCATGACCCGCCAGCCTCACCACACACGACGAGCACCAACATCACCATCGTTCACCACAGCCATCTACCACCACCCTCGCCTCCAGCGCCATCACTGGTTACCATAACAACAGTACCAACAGTAGTGCTAACATCTGTTTCCATCTTCGCCTGGATTCAGCCACGCTGGCCAACATTTCTCACTTTGAAATCAAATTTTCACCCGCGGACAGAGAGCGTGCCCATGAGCCACCGGTCCCTCTGGAGACCCTGATGATCAACATGCAACATCAGCTGGATCAGATGATGCAGAGGCAGGGCTACGGTCAACAACAACAAAACGACCGTGACTCCATTGTGATCGCCGTCGACAACCCTTCAACCATGGTCTCTGCATCGTCTACATCGTCCCTAGTGATGTCTGAGCAGCTGCAGAACCACCACCACCAACAGGATGAAGAACACCAGCTGAGGGGTCACCATTCACAGCATCAATAACCCATACGTCAACCGCAGCAGCAGAGACAGCAGATAACAAAGAACTGCATTGTTTCAGCCACAAACACGCAGTCGAAAATCAACAAAGACCAAAAAGGCAACAGAGACGGCGTAATACAAAAAAAGGTTAATTTTAACAGCGACAAAAAATCCGGGATAAGCTGCAGCAGTTACATCAAGAACAGCTAAAATGGATGCAGCCTCATTCAAAACAACAGCAACCGAAGCACTGA
The DNA here is from genome assembly GCA_016801955.1 of Conus betulinus. Lineage (NCBI taxonomy): Eukaryota > Metazoa > Mollusca > Gastropoda > Neogastropoda > Conidae > Conus > Conus betulinus. The sequence continues at coordinate 21,489 of JADBJO010009598.1, read as the reverse complement.
TGACTACGATATCACTTTTAACCCGGGCGAGCCTACGAACCTGTGCTCAAATACTACCGACGACATAGACAGTCATCCCCATATTCTGCTGGAGCACATTTGGCTAACAGACTCTTTTTTGGACGCAGAATTAATCCGAGTACAGAGAACATACCCCTGGAAACTGATGGTTCCGTTCAGCAGCATCAGCTAGATTCCATGATGTAGATGCTGAACCACATCCATTCACAGCCCTCTGAAAGGCAAGCAGTGCTGACTGATGCCACGATGACTATGCTGACAACAACACTCTATGACGTGTTCTACAGCCTGTTGTAAGAGTGTGAGTCAGGGGCTGCTAGAAGACGTTGGAGCAGCATTGGTCACTGGTGAAGGACACTAACACAGCTCTGGCATTGATCACAATACAAGGACAACGGGAAGAAGAAAGAGGAATGAAGAACAAAAGAGCAGAACCACACACACACACACACACACACACACACACACACACACACACACACACGCACGCACGCACGCACGCACGCACGCACGCACGCACACGCACGCACGCACACACACACACACACACACACACACACACACACACACACACACACACACACACTATATCGAGGAGTTGGCGAGGCAAACAAAAAGAGATGTACAAAAGGACAAAACGTTATACTGTGCAGAATAAATTGATTTGACTGTTATGAAGCAAAACGGAAAGATATATTTGTTCACTTATTTAGTTGTTTTATTTTTACTCATTCTCAGTTCAATTTATCTTTTATCAATTTGTTGTTTGTTTGCCTGTTATTTATTACTTCATTTATTCCTTTGCATTTATTTATTCACATATTTTCTTATTTGGTCACTGTTCCGTTTACTTATTAACGAACGTCGCTTGACATTAACATGACGTTTTCTGCACCAGCGTTTCATTGAAAGGAAAGCCATAAACATCCATTTATTTACTTTAAAACACGGTTCATAAAAGAGATGTATCTGTTCCACCCTTAGGTGACTTCACTCTCCACAGCTTTGTCTGAAGCGTCCTTCATCGTGGTGACAGTTCCTTTTATGACTGGAAAATCATACAGAGAGAAATAATGAGATATACAGGCTGAGTTCCTCTATTATGTAGACATTGTTTTGATCAAACCGTCATTAGGTAAACGAGATGACCATGGGAACTTAATCAGTTTGTTCTACTTTTGTTCTTGAATTAATAGTGGCTGTTGACTGCACATTCAAAAACAGTTGCAGCAGCAGCAACAACAACAACAAACAGGCAACAAGGGCAAGTTAATTACTTACGTAAGTTTATTTATGCTGGCATCTTGTGCTATGATTTTGATTGATACGTCGCCAAAAGGTTTATAAATGGACACCTTTCACAAAGGACGGGCAGGGTGTTTCTATTTTCATGTGCTAACTGCACACTTCATACATACTTCTGGGTTTATCAAGACGTAGTACGTAAGTTTTGAGACAAAAACCAAGTCAGTGTGTGTTCCTCCACTCTGCTAACGGCACACTTCATACTCTTGTTACTAGATAAAGGTCTGACAAGCAAGCAAAGCAGGGTGTATAGTGTACTGGGCTGGATGAATGCCGGGTGATCTGATAAACATTCTAATGATTGCTAGAACAAAGGCAAACTACGTTTTCGGATATAAATGCACCATAATGGAAGATGGATGTTATGTTTTTTCTGCTCCAGCTGCAATGTCCATGAAGGTATTAGATAAAAACACACAAGACAATACAAACGCGTCATTGAAAGGAAATTTTCAAACATCCATCTGTTAGTAGATATAAAATAAAACGGTAATAAAAGCTGTATCTGTTCTTCCCTTGTGATGACTTCACCTTCCACAGCTTTGTCTGAAGCGTCCTTCATCGTGGTGACAGTTCACTCCAACGCCGTTCATACAGAGAGATAGAGATAGAGGCTGAGTTCCTCTATTATTGACAGTGATGTTCGTGATCAGGTCGTTGATTGACTATGGGAATAAAGTCTGTGTACGTTTTCGTCAATACTGGATGTGGTGTCACATCTCATTTTGGTTGTCAGGCAATAGCCCTCTGCACAGGCATGTGTTTTTTATTAATGACATGTTTTTCGCATTCAATTGTCACATATTTTAAGATAGTAATAAAGGTTGTATGCATTCCATCACTAAAAGGGCAGGGTGTGTTTTCCTCCATTCTGGTAACTGCACACTTCATACAGCTGCTGGGTAGTCAGACGTAGACAAAAGAAATAGACAAAAAAAACCAAGTCAGGTGTGTTGTGTTCTCCACTCTGCTAACGGCACACTTCATAAAGGTACTAGATAAAGGAGAAACAAGAACAAAAGCAGGGTGTGTTCCTCTAATTCTGGTAATCGCACACCTCATAAAGGTGCTAGATGGAGACAAGAGCAAAGGTAGGTATGTGTGCCTCACTCTGCTAGCTGCACTCTCCATGAAGGTACTAGATAAAGGGAGACAAGAACTGAGGGGAGTTGTGATTTGCCCATTTTCGTAACTGCACACTTTCATGAGGGTACCAGATAAAGACACGAACAAAGATAAGTGTGTTCTGCTTGAGACTCTCGTGATGTTCAGTTTTCTTTTGTCATTTTCTGTTAGTCGTTGATTGAGCTTTGGTTGCATATCACAAACGCTTTCAGACAGTACTGATTGAAGTTTACGTGTCTTCATTTTTCTTTGTCATTGTTCTTTTGGTCGTTGATTTCACTTTGATTTAATCTCACTTAACGTTTTCGGACAATACTTGATTTTGTCCCGCTTCATTTTGGTTTAGAAGGCAATAACTCTGCACTAGTTTGATTGTTTTTTTCATTCAGGACATGTCCTGGTTTTTTGTGTTTGAGCTTTTTGAAGTACATGTTGTTCGTAGTTCCGATGTTAAGCGACTTGCAGTCATTTTTATCCTCTGTTACTAGCATGACTTCATTTTTGTTTAAACATAGTAATATGCGTTACCATGGGGTTTGTGGCGGTCAAAACACATTCATTCATGCGCATTTCAATGTGAAGGTGTTGGTGTTGTGTGTAGATTGTTTGTCATGATTGTGCATAGGTGTACAGATGTTTTGCTTTCGTGCCATCAAAACACATTGATATACATGTTTTTTTTCATTCAGTGTTTGAAGTGCGATGATGCTCCAGTTGATTTGCCACATTTTGTATACGTGACCGTTTTTCTTTTGTGCCATCAAAACAAAATTAATGAACTTTCAATTATTGTTTTAAATTGACATTGATGCTCCAGGTGATTTTTCATATTTTGTACAAGTGACAGTTTTTCGCATGTGCACCAAAACACAAATTCATGCACTTTCAATTCATGCTTGAGATTGGCGTTGATGTTCCAGAGGTTGGCGTTCAGTTCATTTGCTATATTTTTTATGCCTTACCATTTTTTTTTTGTGCATCAAAACACAAATTCATTTCAATTTGGCTTGCTTGAAGCTACCATCATACTCCAGTTGATTTGTCATATTTCGTATAAGAGACCGTTTTACGATTTGCCACAAAACACAAATTCATGCACTTTCAATTATTGCTTGAGGTTGGCGTTGATGCTGTGTGTTGTGTTGTGTGTTTTGTATGCCTTACCATGTGTGTGTGTGCAATCAAGACACACATTTAGGCACTTTCAATTATTGCTTGAAGTTGGCGTTGATGCCCCAGATTGATTTGCAATATATAGACCGTTTTTTTTTGTGCCATCAAAACAGAAATTCGTGGTACTTTCAGTTATTACTTGAAATTGGCATTGATGCTCCAGTTGATTTGTCATATTTTGTATACGTGACCGTTTTTACCTATGTACAATCAAAACACAAATCTATACACCTTCAATTCTTGCTTGAAGTTGGCGTTGGTGCTCCAGCTGAGGTGGCATATTTTGCATACGTGACCTTTGAAGGTTTTTTTGCGTACGTGACTATTTTTCTTTTGGTGCCATCAAAACACAGGGTCATGAACTTTCAATGTTTGCTTGAAGTTTGCGTTGATCCTCCAGTTAGTCTGGTATATTTTGCATGCGTTGCTGTTTTCTTTTTGTGCCATCAAAATACAAATTCATGCACTTTCAATGGTTTCTTAAAATTGGCGTTTATGCTTCAGTCGATTTGACATATTTTCTATACGTGGTTTTTTTTTTTTCGTGCCATTAAAACACAAATGTATAAACTTTCAATTATTGCTTGAAGTTGGCGTGATACTCCAGTTGCTTAGCCATATTTTTTGCATACATGATCATTTTTCTTTGTGCCATGAAAACAGAAATTCATGCAACTGCAATTCCTGCCTGAAGTTGGCGTTGAGGATCCAGTTGATTTGACATACTTCGTATACGTGACAGCTTTTCTTTTTTGTGCCATCAAGTTTTAATGCTCCAACTTGTTTGCCATATGTTGCATACGTGACCGGTTTTCCTTTTCTGCCATCAAAACGCAAATTCACGCGCATTCAATGATTGTTTGAAATTTGTATTTATACTCCAGTTGGTGTGCCACATTTTGCATACATGACCGGTTTTTTTTTTTGTGCCATCAAAATACAAATTCATACAACTTTCAATTCTTACTTAACGTTGGCGTTGATACTCCAGTTGATTTTGCATACGTGACCCGTTGACATTTTTTTTTTTCATACGTGACGTTTTTTCTTTGGTGCCATCAAAACACAGGGTCATGAACATTCAATGTTTGCTTGAAGTTTGCGTCGATGCTCCAGTTGATTCGCGCCATATTTTGCATGCGTTGCTGTTTTTCTTTGTGCCATCAAAACACAAATTCATGCACTTTCAATTATTTCTTAAAACTGGCGTTTATGCTTCAGTCGATTTGACATATTCTGTATCAGTGATCGTTTTTCTTTTCGTGCCATTAAAACACAAACTTATAAACTTTAATTATTGCTTGAAGTTTGCGTTGATACTCCAGTTGCTTTGCTATATTTTTGCATACGTGATCGTTTTTCTTTTGTGCCATGAAAACAGAATTCATGCACTTGCAATTCCTGCCTAATGTTGGCGTTGAGGATCCAGTTGATTTGGCATATTTTGTATACGTGACGGCTTTTCTTTTGTGTCATGAAAACACAAATTCATACATGTTCCATTTTTGCTTGAAGTTGGCGTTGATGCTCTAACTTGTTTGCCATATTTTTGCATACGTGACCGGTTTTTACTTTCTGCCATCAAAGCACAAATTCATGCACATTCAATAATTGTTTGAATTTGCATTTATGCTCCAGTTGTTGTGCCATATTTTCCATACATGACTGGTTTTTCTTTTGTGCCATCAAAATACAAATTCATACACTTTCAATTCTTGCTTAAAGTTGGCGTTGATACTCCAGTTGATGTGCAATATTTTGCACACGTGACCATTGAAATTTTGGCATGCATGACCGTTTTTCTTTTGTCCAACAAAACACAAATTCATGAACTTTCAATTATTGCTTGAAGTTTGCGTTGATGCTCCAGTTCATATGTCATATTTTGTATAAGTGACCGTTTTTCTTTTGTTGCCATTAAAAGACAAATTCATGCACTTTCAATTATTGCTTGAAGTTGGCGTTGATGCTTCAGCTGGTTTGCCATATTTTGCATTCGTTACCGTTTTTCTTTGTGCACTCAAAACACAAATCCATGCACTTTCAGTTATTGCTTGAAGTTGGCGTTGACAGTCCACTTGATTTGCCGTATTTTTGTAGGGTGACCGGTTTTTTTTTTTTTTTTTTTTTTTTTTTCCATTAAAACACAAAATCATGCATTTCAATTATTGCTTGAAGTTGGCGTTGATGCTCCAGTTGATTTGTCATATTGTGCATATGTGACTGCTTTTCTTTTGTGCCATCAAAACAAAAATTCATACACTTTCAATTGTTGCTCGATGTTGGTGTTGATGCTCCAATTGATTTGTCATATGTTTACATACGTGGCCGTTTTTCGTTTGTGCCATCAAAACACAATTGATTTGTCATATGTTTGCATGCGTTCCCCTTTTTCTTCTGTGCCATCAAAACACAAATTCATGCACTTTCATTAAAGTTTCAATTATTGCTTAAAATTGACGTTGTTACTAGTTAGTTTGCTTTTTTTTCTGTCCCAACCTCTGCGCCACCTCAGAGGCAGTGCGCCCACGCCGCTCATTCCGACACCCTGTCTACAGCCACAGCACGGTCGGCCCCGCCGCTGCCCCGGCACCGGCAATCCACAGGGAGCAGTCAATGTCAATTCGTCAAGAGGTGGTGTTCAGTGGCGCCTGTTCTGATCTAACATACGCAGGACACCACCTACTAAGCCTCCTATTGACGACAATTGCTTAGTCGCGGAGCTGGCTTGAGTGAGCTTCCCCCCCCCCCCGGAGGGTGTCACCACGTCCGTCCAACGACAGCCCCATGAACTCGCCGATACCGTTGACCTCGACGGAACCAAACCAAGGCCACAGACGTGGAGGGGACATCGAAACTGAGGTCACCATGAGAGCAGGGCATGAAGGGCCACAGACTTGGGGCATTTTTTTATGCTGATCGATGAGAATGAGGATGATTAAGGTGATTCTACGCATTTCCATTTCGGTCTGAGACTACATGACAGGGCTGTACTCTACGATTCCTTTCATAATATATCCCCGGCGTCAATCAGGCCCGAGAAATACAGGCACCTGCAATGTTGGTCAGGAAATTTGAGCAACACTCTCAGAAAACACATCCATTAAGTGGATGACTGCGTGGTCCCAGTCTTCCCAACTAAGTCCCCAGCAAACTCAACTCTGGGTAGGAGCCGGTCGGGGCAAAAAAACCCACATGACATGGGATTCGAACCCACGACCTCCCAGCCGGGAGTCAGCGACGCTAAGTTTTATTTAACGTCTTTTCATCACAAGATGATTTTAGACCTTTAAACTGCAATATACATTCCATTGTACTATCAGCACCTTCCCCCCCCCCCATCCCCAAAAAAAAAAAAAAAAAAAAAAATTAACACACATATCTCAATGTCTTTTTTCACAATAGTTTTGCAACTGGGGACTGAGCAATAACCAAAGCAATATAAAAAAAGCAGGGTTATTTACCACACTATCAACCATCAAATAAAAGATGACGAATTGAGATATTCTCCTGACATATACACGCTATGCCTCGTGAATATTTTGTATTCCATGTATTTATTTGTTTTACTTTCGTGCCAATAAAGTGTCGACTTTCCTTGCTTTTTGATTTTGTGTTTCTAAAAATTCTGTCCGTCTGTCTGTGTGCCTGTGTATCTTTCTCTCTCTGTCTGTCTGTCTCTGTCATGCGGAACGTGTGAGTGAGTTAGTGAGTGTGTGTGTGTGTGTGTGTGTGTGTGTGTGTGTGTGTGTGTGTGTGTGTGTGTGTGTGTGTGTGTGTGTGTGTGCGTGTGCACGCGCGTTCGTGTGTGTGTGTGTGTGTGTGTGTGTGTGTGTGTGTGTGTGTGTGTGTGTGTGTGTGTGTGTGTGTGTGTGTGTGTGTGCATCTATATAATTTAACTAAATCAAAGTTGTACTACCAGAACATTCATATCATAAGCCTGATCAGCCGTGCCAGAAAAGCAATGCCGAAAGTCATGGTGTATATTCTGCAACCACTGGATGCTGCAAAGGTACATGTGCCACCGAACAGATCTTTTCCTGTGTCTGTCGCTTTCTTCTGTTTCCTGCCCTGTGTCGTGTGTTTTGTCAAGCCGGATATTCGAAAGATGCTCATTTCAGTTCCCGTTTCAAACTATTATCAGCAGGTTCTCAGAGAGGCCAATGGCTGCTTGAGTTCTGTAGAGCACTGCTTCATGGGTAATGCGGTCGTTATAGAGATGCGTTGAGATTTCCCATTGCAGCCCGCTTGAAATGCCTGGGTTCTTGTCTGTATTCTTGTTTGTATATCTTCTGTCAGGGGATTGATATGACTAGTATGCGCATCGATGTCACTGTTGAACTTAAAGGGGTGTTATTGTTTTTTTCCAGATGGTCTTGTATTCGACAGCGCTGATTATGCCTGGGTATATCTAGATATGACTTCTGAAATGGTCTTTTCGACTGTCACAACATGTACAGGAAGCTATTTATTGTTGTTTTTGTTGTTTTTTTTTTTTTTTTTTATTTAAATGCCATGTGCAACAAGAATTAAGTTAGTGACCCAAGTCATGGACTCAGTCACTAATCCCCATCCCTCCCAAGAAAAGAAATCTCCAACACTGCCAGAACATTCACATCATAAGCTTGATCAGCCGTGCCAGCAAAGCAATGCTGAAATCCATGGTGTATATTCTGCAACCACTGGATGCTGCGAGGGTACATGTACCACCGAACAATTCTTTAACTTAACGCCTCTCTTCGAGGAAAAACATCTCCAGCACCCGAAGGAGTTCTATCACATCTTCCCGGGCACTAATGGCCACCTTGAAGAAATTCAACATTGGGCACACACTCATAAACATCATTTTAGGATCTTCAAAGCTACCAGTGTGGTGCTCGTAGAGGATGCTATTTGAGTGTGGCTCCAAACAAAAAAAGATTGCTGGAATTCGTCTAGGGCTGCCTTCTTTCTCCACTCACTCTTTCAATGTTTCTGGATACATTTGAAAATCATGCCAGATCATCATCATTGGAAGAAACCCCATCACAAACCACCCATTTGAAGAATAATACCGATGGCCCGACACACTCCCAACTGAACTATGGTTAATTGTATGTTTCGGCCACACCTTCCTATTTGAAAACTAGATCTCGTTCACCACATCAAGGGCTTTGACTCTGTCTGGGGGCATTGACCACCAGCCCTGTTTACAGCCTGCATGCTGAGACGGGAGAGCCATTCCCTCTCAAACCGTCGGCTGAAACTTACCTTGTTTGAATCTCTTTTCTGAACCCCAGAATCCTTCATATGACTGTGTCTTTGACCCGAAGTTCCTAAAGGAATTTGATGATTACCCCAGTTCCATTCCACCCTAGAGAATTCA
>JADBJO010009598.1:0-7500 GCA_016801955.1 Conus betulinus | reverse complement strand
GCGCGCATGCGTGTGTGTGCATGTGTGTGTGCGTGTATTCTACTACCTTACGTGTGTTCTGTTGTCTGTGTGTGTCTGTTTGTGTCTGTGGTGTGTGTGTTAGGACACTAGCAGATACCAAAAGCAGTTCAGGCTGATCTACTAAAAAAAAAAAAAAAAAAAAATAGCTCGGTCAATGAGCCACGATTACTCAAAGAGAACACATGTTTTCCAATTTCCGACAACATCGACTTTAGTTCACCCACAGTCGCTGTCACTTAACTACGCTTCATCGACACAGACAGTTAGAATGACGGTCCAACCCCCCAGTCTTTGACAGTGTGGTGGTTATAAACAGCGGCAAGGGGCCCAACCGTAACGAATGGCGAATGGAGGGCGAGATCAGGTTCAGCTCTCTCTCTCTCTCTCTCTCTCCTCTCTCTCTCTCTCTCACACACACACACACACACACACGACGCGCGCGCGCGCGCGCACACCCGCACACACCACCACACACACACACAACACACACACACACACACCGTGCGCGTGAGTGAGAGAGAGAGAGAGAGAGAGAGAGAGAGACGAGAGAGAGAGAGAGAGAGAGGGTGCATTGACGCATTCGTACATACATACATACGTTGCATACATGCAAGCATGCATGTACACCTGCAGCTAGGTATACACATACCGTAAGTATGTACATATACGCACAAGCATGTGTATGGCCAGAAAATCTCAAAACGATTTCAATTTGTGTGTAAAACTTAAAACACGCATTTGGCTGCCTATGTGGCAATTTTCAAGCCTGAATCTATTAATAACTCCATGACCTGTTTGACCTATTTCTGTGGTGTTGAGGTGAAAAAGAGAACTCCAAACACCGGCGACGCAGGAAAAGAAGCGCATGGTGATATGCGACTGGGTTGGGTTGTCTCTATTTATAGCCGACTGTCCTCACGAACTTGGTCAAGTCTGTGAATGCGTCGTTCGAGGAGCTTGTTACTATTTATGGCTGGGACTTGTAACGAAACTGTCGGGGGGTGGCGAGGCAAAGGGCCAGAGAGAAAAGTGCTCTCTCTCTCTCTCTCTCTCTCTCCTCTCTCTCTCTCTCTCTCTCTCTCTCTCTCCTCTCTCCTTCGAGATTACCAAAGAAAGCTAATAACATGTGTTGTGTAACCTGGATCCTACGGGAAAACCACACTGGGCTACAAGGTTGTCAGTTAAATTTTATGAATTAGGTCTTGGTGTGTGTCTGGTTAAATCAGGGTGTAGGAGATGAACCGACTTTTATTCCAAATGGTTCGTACAAGGTTGGCACAAGACTGGTTGGCAGTAGATGGCAAGAATGGAATTCCCATATAAATGATAGTACCAGGTTTGATCTGCACAGACAATAAACTCCTAGAACCACAATCATTCCGACTTACTTGTCAAAAAAAAATGGACAGACATCTAAAATTTATAATGTCAAGAATTTGGTTGAATATAGGATCTCTCTGTTCATCATTTTCGTTATAGGCATAGGCAACATTACAATTCTGATCTCACGCTGTCCATTATGCAAAAATGCATGTGAAGATGAAAGTTCATTTTGCATTGCAGTGTACTGCCTTGAATGGTCTTAGAGGATGATTTCATTTCCGCCTAAATATTATAAACAACAATCTGTATTTAGACTCATCTTACTTACTAAAGAGGATGTTGTTAAAAAAAAAAAGTGCCTTGTACTTGTACAAAGCCTTCAAATTACGAGACACACTGTGTTCTTGAGTATGTGCTGTTTTCGTTTTGTTCAATATGATTTAGAATATCATTTTTTTGTCAATGTGTAAACCACCCTATCATAAGGGACCATGGCCAATGATGATTAAATCACCTGTATCCGTATCGTTCTCTCGTTCTCTCTCTCTCTCTCTCTCTCTCTCTCTCCCTCTCTCTCTCTCTCTCCTCTCTCTCTCTCTCTAGCAGTATCCCCCCCATCCTCCATTTCGGTCTGTCTGTCCCTCACATTTTCCTGTAGTTTTTTCTGCTTGTTTTGTTTGTGTGTTTGTTACTTTGTTTTTCCTGGTTTCAAAAGGCATTGAAAGGTTAACTAACTGTGCCTCTAATCATGGCTTTTTTGTAGCCAAGGTAATCAAATATGCCGATGCAACATTCAATGAAAGATTAATTGAGTGCGCGCGCGCGCGCGCGCGCGCGCGTGTGTGTGTGTGTGTGGTGTGTATGTGTGTGTGTGTGTTGTGTGTGTGTTGTGTGTGTGTTGTGTGTGTGTGTGTGTTTGTTCGTTCGTTGTCGTTCGTTCTTTACTTTAATGTCTATCCACCTAACAAATGCAATTAGGCCTAGATTTAAAAAAAAAAAAAAGAAAAAAAAAAAGTACAAAAAAACCACATAACTGGATCCAAACTTTCAAAGAAACACTAAATAAGCAACTAACACCAAGATTAAGAAAATAACATAGACGTTAAAGTAAATGTCCAATTGGGCTCTTGATCAGTCCTTGAACAACTTCAAAAATGTTCGATTCGTCAGAGATGACGTCTTCAAAGACTGACATCGACGGTTCAGTGTTCAACAACCAAGCAGGTAAAAAGGGTTTCATTCTATCGCACAAAAATAGTAGATGGAACGGAGTGATTTGCTGGCCACAAATACAAGTCACATGTTTACAGAATTTGGTTTTTAAAGGCATTAAGCCTCAATCTATTAAAATCCTCTCTTGGTAGAGATTCTTCATACCTGTTTTATTTGCTGATATCTTGTTAAATAATATCCCCTTTTTGTTTTGGTGCCTTTTCCCTTCTTTGAAATAGAGTTCCAGGCTGCGTCTTTTAAAAGACTATAACTCTCATGTAAGGATAAAGGAATGTATATCTTTGTTAAATCAGTTTCAGTGATAGCAGCCTTTTTGGCTAATTTGTCTACCCTTTCATTCGCAGGTAATCCACAGTGAGATGGAACCCAACAAAATCGACATAAGAACCACGTAACCTGTCCAAGGTGGTAACCTTTCTCTATTTTTAAGGATGGAATTATGAATGCTGAACCAGACAAATGATTGTCTAGTACAGAACCATCTGTATATATATTAAGGTGATTTATATAAGTTTCATTTATAATGTGACTTAACATTCGTTGGCAAACAAGGGTCCATCACTTTTTCTTCTTAAACTTGTATATAGTCTATGTCATATTCTGGAGGAAGCCCAGGAAAGCAACCAGGGTTCCAGCACCACCCACCCAGACCTTCCCCATGTACTACGACGACCTGTTGTTCGCTCCAATTTCATGGATGAACAGATTTGCTGTGCTGAGTGATTTTATTTCTGTTTTCTTGACCCATTTTCTGGGGATTTTCTTTCTGCTGAGAGAGGGTGGAATAAATTTTTTTGCAAAACTCCAGCACCTTTTTTGACTGTTAGACATATTTCATTCTTCAGAGAGCATGACAAAGCATTCGAATTTGAAAAATATTGCAATGGAACTGCAGATCAATATCAACAAATATTGACGAACTGATTCAACATCTTTCAGATCATTCGTATCAAGTGTTGATATTACAGTCCTTAAATACAACTGAACACAAAATTCCAAAATTACAAAACTTTTATTACCCTCCAATACTCCAAACTAACAACGAAACAAGGAGGGTTAGTACTGCACTATATATTCAAGAAAAGGTTGAATATTTTGAAATAGAGCCACCCTTTTCAAAGAATGTTAAAAAACATTAATGCATGTGCAGCAAAACTGAAACTCAACGAATTACTTACATTAAACGTTGTTTCCATTTATTTGCCAAAAGGTCCTGACAACGAAAACACAGAAACACACACACACACACACACACACACACACCACACCGTGAGGCGAGGATGAGGAGAGTCGCGAGCGAGTTGTGGAGCGAGAGGGGAGAAGTGACGAGAGAGAGAGAGGAGGGGCGGATGAGGGAGGAAGGTGGGGGAGGAGGGTTGAGACGGTGTAGGTTCGGGGAGGAGAGGTGAGGAGAGGGAGGGGAGAGAGAGGGGTGGAAGAGGAGAGGAGCGAGGCGGGAGAGAGAGAGAGGAGGGGGGGGGGGGGGGGGGGGGGAGGGGGGGGGGCGCAAATTGGCAGATCAAAGACAGACAGAAAAGTGCCAGGCAATGTAAGCTATGGACTACATTCAACGCCGGTATATAAAAGAGACACGCAATGTCGAGTCAATGCCACGTAGGATCTTGGCTCGATGTTACAGATCCCGCATTACACACAATGTGAATTCCGTCAGCAGAGAAAATATGTGCCCCGTTTTTCCAATAAGTCGGCGCTTTCGACGGGAATACCGGTGTTGGGATGCGAATAATAGAACACGCAAATGCTGATCTGCAGCACGTAGACCTGGCCTGTGGAGCTTACGAGAACACAAGAGTTGCCCTATGATTGTACCAAGAACAAGAAAACATACAGAGTTTGAATGAATTTTTGGAATATATATATATATATATATATATATATATATATATTATATATATAGAGAGAGAGAGAGAAGAGAGAGAGAGAGAGAGAGACGAGAGAGAGACGACTGCAGGCGAGGGGAAAATCTTAACAAATCTCAAATAAATGTTAGCGAACCGCCCAGAGAAACGGGGGTACAAATGAGTCACAAGACAAAACACAACGCGTTTTCGACCTCTTGGGTCTTCCTTCAGTAAGACAAAACGAATAGAACAACAAAAAAATGCACTTAGCTTTGATCGCTTCAGAGTTCAGCGCAAAGGTAGAAGGCGTTGAATGAGCACATGTCCACGTCCATGTCTTTATTTGTTTCTGCTTGTGTCGGTCTGCTTTTTCAAACTTTTTTTTCAACCTCATCGATCTGTTTCTAACTTGGTGCCTATTAATCTCTCTGCTGTCTGTCTGTCTGTCTGTCTGTCTGTCTGTCTCTCTCTCTCTCCCTCCCATCCCGCTCTCCCTCTCCCTCCCTCCATCTCTCTCTCTCTCTCTCTCTCTCTCTTGGTATTATATACCGGTGCGACTGAATTAGCTAGCTTGTTTTTTGCTCTAATTAGTTTGCTTTGCACGCACGTAATTGTGTGCAGTTGGAAAGATGGGATAGTGCAAGTGCACATGCGCACGACACAATTGTGTGTGTGTGTGTGTGGTGTGTGTGTGTGTGTGTGTGTGTGTGTGTGAGCGAGAGAGAGAGGAGAGAGAGAGAGAGAGGAGAGAGAGAGAGAGAGAGAAGGGAAATTGATGAGAAGTGGGGGCTAAAGAGGCGGGGGAAGTGCTGGCTCTTTGAGTTGAGGGAACCATGTGCAAGAGAGTGTGGGTGGAGCTGGGTTGACGAAGGGGACAAGGACTGGATACACACTCACATGCATACGTTTTTAGGGAGGGTCCTGAGGGGGGGTGGTTGGGTAGATGGGGGTTTATTCAACGGCTCTATTCCAGACTCACACTCTCTGTCCGTCCTGTCTGTCTGTCCTGTCTGTCTGTCTCCTGTCTGTTCTGTCTGTCCACTCTCTGTCTGTCTCGTTCTGTCTGTCCCCTGTCGTCTGTTCTCTGCATGCCTGTCTCTCTGTCTGCCGTATCTCTCTCCTCTCTCTCTCTGAATGTGTTCTGCTAATCGCTACTACTGCTTGCTACTTTTACTACTTCTACCACCACCACCACCACTACTGCTACTTCTGCTGCTGGTGTTGTTGCAACTACTACTGCTGCTTCTTCTGCAACGGTGATGGCGGTGGTGCTGCTGTTTTGTGGCTGCTGCTGGTGCAGCTACCGCTGCTGGGAGTTGCTGCTGTTACTGCTGCTGCTAGTGCTGCTATGCTGCTGCTGCTTCTGCTACTGCTACTGCTGCTGCTATTAAGTACTACCACCACTTACTTAAAACAACATTTTCACGGCTGCTGTTCCTGCTGGCTGTACTACTACTACTACTACTACTACTACTACTACTACTACTACTACTACTTCTATGATGACGACTCCCACGACCCCGACAACGACAAAAACAACCACGACGACGACGACAGCGCTAACCACAGCATCACAGCTTATTTCACCAAACCTTTGTCATCGACACATTTTAACGCGCTGGGTTCATACTGCTCCATGACCAATACTAATCGTGTTTTCTTTACGACTAACGTGTGCAGGTCACTCAGTCCCCTCCACCATGTCAGACTGTGCCCGGAGAGGGGGGTCCAGTTCTTGCTGACAGACGTGAAAAAGCATTCTGTCCGCACAGCAGCGCGACCTGAAGCTGAAAATCGCTTCGGCTCTTGGACATCAGCCGTGTGCATTGAGATACCAGGATGGTAACTTCAATCACCTGAAGGGCAGAATACAAAATTGATCAGACGAGGTCCGGACCGGGCGTTGGATGGCATGTGAGTTGCTGGGTTCTCTTCTTTTCCTTTGGTTCTTTTTTTCGTTTTTTGGTTTCTGTTTGGTTTTGTTTTGTTTTGCCTTTTTGCTGTTTTTGTTTTTTTGTTTTTTGGCTCTTTTTTGTACGTAGCTTTGGTTTTTGTTTCTTTGTTTTGGTTCACTTTGTGGTTTCTGGCGTGTTTTAACACACCCACGCACGCATGCACGCACACACACACACCAACCACACACACACACACACAACAACACACACCACAACACCCATCCACAAACACACAACAGGCGCGCGCGCCACTCGCAGACACGCGCTCGAAAGCAGAGCACGCACACGACACACACACAAACACACACACACCACCACACACACACTCACACACAATGACATAACGCACACACCCGACACGCACAGAGGCGAGAGAGGCTGGAGAGAAGACAGAGAGGAGACAGAGCGAGAGATGGGAAGAGAGAGGAGAGAGAGAGAGAGAGAGGGAGGGAGGAGAGTTTAGTCGATCGAGGGGTGAAGCGCCGGACCACACACAGTATATTTTCATATTAAAAAAAACCCAACAAATTTAAAAAATAAAAACATCAATTGTGAGACGAATAGAGAGTATGGCTGCCTTGCATCCAGTGTATGACTGTGTATGTGATATGTCTCTCATTAAAATTATCATAATCAATCCTCCTCCTCCTCCTCCTCAATCATCATCATCACTCAAGTCACCCATCATCCTCATCATTATCATTATCATTACTCTTCTTCCTTCTTTCTCCTTAATATTATTATTATTATTATTATTATTATTATTGTCATTATTATTATTAGTATTATGATTATTATTATTATTATTACTATTACTATTATTGTTTATGGGTTATTGTTGTTTGTTGTTGTTGTTTAAGCATTATTATCATTATTTTTATTATACTTTTATTTCTTAATTATTTATTATTATTATTATATTATTATTCTTACTGTTTGTTGTTATCATTTATCATCATATCACATCATCATCATCACATATATCAAATTTCACGATGAGGAGATGATGATGATGATGATGATGATGATGATTATGATGGTGATATTCTTACCGTCACTTTTCATTTCCGTTTCCATGTTAGTAACTTCGAGTCCAAGACCAAATT
>JADBJO010009597.1:74851-81806 GCA_016801955.1 Conus betulinus | reverse complement strand
CCCAACCCCCACCCCCCCCGTTCTCCTTCGCGTGCCCAGGTTGACAGAAACTTTCCACTAAGCTGAGGTCAAGCTGCAATGGGTAGTGACCGGACTACTCCCGAACTGGGGGAGGGGGGGGGGGGGTAGACAAAAAGCCAACCCCATTCAACAGGAAGTGATGCGTGCCTTCAGTGTGGCGACAACGGGACTCCAATCAGTGACTGACGAAGATGTTGATCTTGACCTCTCCTCATCTTTGGAGCTGATGACGGACGGTTACGATGCTGGAGTCTCCACCTGCCAGTAAGAGAGACGTCACTATGTTTGGTGCATGGGACCGGGCAAAAAAAATGAAGCTGAACATGATTTGTAAATATCCCTTAATTGACCTGTAGACCACACCATTAAAACCACATCCTTTTCGCTCATACTGATGCGGATTTTGAAATGGATAGAAGAAGAGAGTTACATTCAATAGTACACCTTACACCCAACTACAAAATACTATTACTAACAGTAACTAACAAATCCTACCAGTACGACATTCACTTATTTTTCAAGTATCACTACAAAAATTAAATCCTATAACGTTCAATCATACAACAAATACATGTAACAGAGAACATAC
The DNA here is from genome assembly GCA_016801955.1 of Conus betulinus. Taxonomy (NCBI): domain Eukaryota; kingdom Metazoa; phylum Mollusca; class Gastropoda; order Neogastropoda; family Conidae; genus Conus; species Conus betulinus. The sequence continues at coordinate 81,196 of JADBJO010009597.1, read as the reverse complement.
ACATACACTACATTTGAAAAGGCCCAGACGGCTATGAGTTAGGTTGTACCCACCCCCCCCCCCCCCAACAGCATTGACTAATTATGAGAAAAATAGATGGGTTTTAAGTTTAGACAAGGAGATCTGAGAGATAAGAAGGTCCATTTTCAAAGAGAGCAGAGAAAGTGAGAGTTGAGATTTTGTACGAGATACGGTTTGAGACAGATAGCCAGTGAAGAGAGTGAAGTAGAGGCGAAATGTGATCATATTTTCCTGCTCTACAGACGACTCGGGCTGCATGATTTGGATTCGCTGTAATCTTTCTATCAGGTATTTTGGAAGGCCGGCCAAAAGTGAGTTGCAGTAATCTATTCTAGATAAGACAAAATGCACAAATGAGAGTTTTTTGTAGCATCTGTAGAGAGAAGGTGACGTACGGAGCTGATTCTTCTTAGTTCTAAATAAGCAGCAACTTGCAAATATTTGAAACCTGTTCTCAAAGGAGAGGGATTGGTCAAGAATGACCCCTAGACTGCGGACAGAGGTGGAGACAGAGACAGTACAGTCATTGATAGTGACAGTTGAAGGCAGAGAAGGATGGTTAGGCTGTTTTGTCACGAACATGAGTTCCGTCCGTCTTGTCGTCGTTTAGTTGTAGTTTGTTGGTTGTCATCCAGTCCTTCAGGTCTGCAATGCAGCCCCGCGTCCGAGAAATCAGTGAGTCAATTTCAGCAATGGGAGCCGACTGATGAAGCTGAGTATCGTCAGCAAAGCTCTCATGCGACATGGCGTGACCACTGATGACGTCAGACACAGGACTAGCATACAGCACAAAAAGGACTGGCCCCAGTACAGAACCCTGAGGCACACCGTACCTAAGAGGAGAACTGTCTGAGTATCTGCCCTGTACACACACTGTCCCGAGTCCGTCCAGTCAAGTAAGAGATAATCCAGTCGAGAGCTGTGTCTTGAATCCAAGGAAGTTTGAAGCCGTGAGAACAAAATATTATGATCGATCGTGTCAAATGCTGCGGAGAGGGGTCTAACATCGCTAATAAGGGAAACATTCCCATCGTCAAGCCCGCAGAGGAGGTCACTGACTATACGGAGGAGTGCTGTCTCACACAACTATGGCCTTGTCTGTAAGCAGATTGATGAGGATTCAAAAGGTGATTCTTCTCGAGATGTTCTAGAATTTGTTCCAAAACAATCTTTTCCAATAGTTTTGATAGAAATGACAAATTTGATACAGGCCGATAATTCTTTAAAACATTTTTATCTAATGAAGTTTTCTTGAGCAATGGACGTACCACTGCGGACCAAAAGATTTCAGGAACGTGACCAGAGGAGACAAAGAGGTATTGATAACATGAGTAAGATGGGGTAGGACGTCATCAATGCACTGAAAGAGCAAGTTAGTTGGAATGGCATCAAGTTCACATGATTTAGGGCTGCTCGCAAACAAAGTTTTTTTTATACAGTCTTGACTAACAGGGCTAAAACAAGCCAAAGGAGGTCCACAGTAAACTTTGTCGTTAAGAGAATGAATGTACAGGTGCAGTAGAATCTAGCTTTTCACGGATAGTGTCAATTTGCCATTGAAAAAACTCTAAGAATTTCTGAGGGAGCTCTTGAATTCCGAAGATGGTGGGAAGGGGGGGAGTAGCTGATTTTGCCTCGGAGGGACTATTTGTAACATTAAATAGTTGCTGGGCCGTATTACAGGCCAATAGCTTTGAAGAATAGAACAAAGAATTTTGCTTGATGAACAATGTCAGTAACATGATTTCTCGCAGTTTGATATATTTCCCTGTGCACAGTCAGTCCCGTGGCGCACCATCGCCTCTCAGCCCCCTCCTCTCCTGCTTGGCCTCGGACGACTCGGGACCCACCGTGTGTGTGCCATTGACACAGTGAGCGATCAGTGATCAAGCGCCTGCTCACTGGAGCATGCTTATCAAGCGTGGCACAGAGGGCAGAAGTCAGCTGACAGGCCGATGGCTCGCTCGGTATGGCCGTGGTCAGATCAGATTTGAAAAGCCTCTATGTCGATAGCAGAAATTTTCCTAACTCCTTGTTAAGTCTTTGGAACGGCGGGGGCCTAACGATATCTAATTCACACTTCACAGCTTAATGATCCGATGCTAGGTTATTGTCAACAGTTGAGGATTTTAAGAAGATGATCACTGTCTCCGTAGACTATCCAGTTTACTATGTTACCCTGTTTGTTCGTCATTTCATTCACGGACTGCTGGAGTCCAAAAGTATCTAAAATTTCTCACACCTCGGACGGGTATCCAACTGTGGGCTTATTGAAATGGAAGTTGAAGCCGTCGATCAATCATAATGTTCCTGGAAGATCATTTACAAATTTCAGAAAGACTGGCAGTTCGTTGACAAACATGCTGGGCGTAAGCTTGTTCTTTCTGCTGGGTGCCGGTCTGTAAATCCCAAAAAATGTAGTGACAGGAGCGCCAGGTAGGGGCAGTTTCAGGTGAACAAGTTCAAAGGTCCGATGCTGAAAATCAAAAGAAGAGTCAAAAGAGCGCAATAGGGTAGCAGCTTATCCGAGATGACGAAGGCGATTCCGCCCCGCAGGTCGTGGTGGGGCGGGGGGGAAGGACTTGGGGGGTATAGCCAGCTGGGGCCAGGTCACGCAGCTTTGGTTCATCGCCACTTTCCTTGAACCACGTTTCCGTGACGCAAAGAATGTCGACATCATTGGAGAGTATAAAGTCATTTACAGTAGATCGTTCTTTTCACAGATATTACCAAGTGACTGGGCATGGAAAACTGTCGGCGAAATGTTCATTGTTGTTGTGTGCGAGGAGCCATAGGCACTTGAATCAAGTTGCGACAGTTTACTGAGCGAGTGTGGTTGTGGCGAGAGTGGTGAGAGAGAGATGGGCAACGTTACCCACTGTAGGTATCGTCCTCCGTTTCCTCCTCTTGTTTTGTGGCATCAGTTATCGGATCAAAGGAGCACCTAAGGCGGTCCCAGCCAGTAGCTGGTCCCGTGTGTAGGTCAGGCGAGAGATTTGACGAGGGAAAGGGGTGAGGGTAGTGACACGTCAAATCGGTCACCACAGGGTAGGGTAGTGGTGGTTGTGACAGTGGAGGGCCGTTACACGCCGTAACGGATAGGGAGAGGTGGGGTGGTGGTAGAGGCTGGGGTGAGTAGGCGTTGGCAAGAAAGTGGTCAGCAAGTGTCCCTGCCCGTGCAACACACAGGATGAGCACAATGGCGCCGGTAGAAAAATAGTGTGTTGGCGAGGTTGGCCAAGAAGAAAATCCAGATTATCCTCAAGTCTATGGGGAGGGAGGCACAAAAATAGATCCAGAATAACAAGCAGTTCCTCATATACATCCTGGTGCAAAACCTTACAGTCCACGATCACAAAAAAACAGCCACAAAGCGACGAAAATGTACAGCAACACCACACTCAGCCCGCTAGGCGATTGACATCGCACACACTTCTCAATTTCCTAGTGTTGTCCTCTCATCTCATCGTCTGTCTGTCTGGTGCTGGTTTCACTGTTGTCGGCTGGTTCTTGTGTTTACAGACTGGCTAGTCATGAAACGTGCCCATGTCATGACATCTTTCTCCTGTTGACAATGGTCATGGTCAGAAGGCTGCCTCATGGCATTCACGCTTGTCTCACACTCTGATGCGGACTTCCACAGTTCTTGTCAAAATACGTGCACAAGGTGTACAAGGTCTTGCTGTAGCATTCACCTCCAGGATTTGACTTTGTTGTAGGTCTGTAGTGAGTGTCCTTATTTAGCAGGCGCCTAGGGTACCATATCTGTAATCCTAAGGTTTAACAGGATTTCTCTGTCTTTTTTTTTTCATTACTGCACTCTTTACATAAGGCATACGCATATTTAATTTCATAGTTTGTTGTTTTAAACTGATTTTTTTTAACACGGAGCAAACGCATCTTTAATCTTATGCTTTATGTACCAGGACCTTTTTTTTTTTTTACTGGTGTTGATATAGGACCGAACATGTTAAATCCTATGGCTTTCATGTAAGGATGGATGTTTTTACCAACTTGTAACATAGGACAAAACGCATTTTTAACCCTTACGTTTATGCAACTGGGTTTATTTATTTTTTTCTTTTCTTTTTCTGTAGTCTTTCTTTCTTTCTGTCTGTCCGTCTTTCGTTATTTCTCTTTACGGAAATCTTTAACACAAGATACATTCAGTCTTGGGGGGTTTAAACATTATATTTTTTTCCTTTACGTAACTTGTAACATAGAACAAACGCATCTTTACCCTCATGGTTCTCGCTGCAAGATTTTTTTTCTCCTTTTTTCTGAAAGCCGAAGTCTTAACATAGGGCAAAAACAGATATAGCCCTAGTATTTATAGTCAGGATTTCGGTTTTTTATGTTGTTTGTTTGTTTGTTTTTATTTGTTTGTTTGTTTGTCTTTCAAACTGTCAACATGGGGTAAAACACATCTTACACTTAAGGTTTATATATCACGGGTTTTTCGCTTCTTGACCGTGATCTTGTTAAAGAGCTAAAACACAGATTTAAGCGTAGGGTTTATATAATTATCAGGATATCTGCTTTTTGACAGAACTGTTGACGCAGAACAAATGCTGAAACACGGAAGGCAACAAACTCTGAGGTAACACGTCTCGACCTGTCCGTCTTTGTCAGGTGTCATAAGAAAAGAAAAAAAAAACATACTTAATCAACTAACGATTAAAATAATCAGTTATGGAAGGACAAATGATACATCACAGAAAAGAAGGAAGATGCAAACATACAGAGAAACCGCACACATTTGGAGAGAAAACTCATCTTAAAAAGAAGAAAGACAAAGACGGACAGAGAGGAACTGCACACATCATAGGAAGAGAAGGAAGACAGAAACAGAGGAACTGTTCACAACACAGGGAGAAGGAAGACGGAAACAGACAGAGTAACTGTACACATCACAGGAAGAAGGAAGACGGAAACAGACAGATGAACTGTACACATCACAGGAAGAAGGAAGACGGAAACAGACAGAGGAACTGTACACATCACAGGAAGAAGGAAGACGGAAACAGACAGATGAACTGTACACATCACAGGAAGAAGGAAGACGGAAACAGACAGATGAACTGTACACATCACAGGAAGAAGAAGGAAGACAGAAACAGACAGAGGAACTGTACACATCACAGGAAGAAGGAAGACAGAAAACAGAGGAAACTGTACACATCACAGGAAGAAGGAAGACAGAAACAGACAAAGGAACTGTACACATCACAGGAAGAAGGAAGACAGAAACAGACAGAGGAACTGTACACATCTCAGGAAGAAGGAAGACAGAAGAACAGACAGAGGAACTGTACACATCACAGGGAGAAAGGGAGACGGAAACAGACAGAGGAAACTGTCCACATCACAGAAAGAAGAAAGACGGAAAAAGGCAGAGGAACTGTCCACATCACAGGTAGAAGGAAGACGGAAAAAGGCAGAGGAACTGTCCACATCACAGGTAGAAGGAAGACGGAAAAAGGCAGAGGAACTGTACACATCACAGGTAGAAGGAAGACGGAAAAAAGGCAGAGGAAACTGTCCACATCACAGGTAGAATGAAGACGGAAACAGACAAAGGGAACTGTAAGAACAGCAGGAAGACAGAAACCGAAACAGACAAACAGAACTGTACGCATCACAGAAGAGAAGGAAGGCGGAAACGGGCAAACAGAACTGTATACATTACAGGAAGAAGGAAGACGGAAAACAGACAGAGGAACTGTACACATCACAGGAAGAAGGAAGACGGAAAACAGACAGAGGAAACTGTACACATCACAGGAAGAAGGAAGACAGAAAACAGACAAAGGAACTGTACATATCACAGGAAGAAGGAAGACGGAAACAGACAGAGGAACTGTACACATCACAGAAGAAGGAAGACGGAAACAGACAGAGGAACTGTACACATCACAGGAAGAAGGAAGACAGGAACAGACAAATGGAACTGTAAGAACTGCAGGAAGAAAGAAACGAAGCAGACAAAGGAACCGCGCACATCACAGGAAACGGAACCACCAAAAGAGAGGAATCGTAGATACAACGGCCAGAACGAAGATAAATACGGACAGTACCACTGTAAACAGAGCATGGCAAAGGACATCGGAAAGACAAGGAAACTTCACACATCAAAGGTAAATGGGAAATGGAAACAGGAAAAAGAATGAATGAACACATGTTTTAGCAAGAAGGAAGATCGTAACAGACAGACGAAAGAATTATACACATCACAGACAAGCGCATGCAGAAGTAAACAGACAATAGCGCTGCTATTTCAGACAATGACTTCGCGGCGATATAAACTGCTGCTGCTGCTGCTGC
>JADBJO010009597.1:54851-62351 GCA_016801955.1 Conus betulinus | reverse complement strand
TCCATGCCCCCGGTCTAATACAACGCCAGACGAGTTGTCTTGTCGGGTGTTACGCGCATTCTTTCCTGCCGCAGTTCAGAGCGAGACAGCAAAGGTCTGCCTACATACAGTCATCCCACATTCAACAACTGAAGGTGGTTGGTGGACGCTACTTTCAGCCATCGCGTTCTCAAATTCCGCCTCTGGTCGGACAAACCCTTAACGACTGTTACAACAATTTTCTCTTCATCAGGAGCTTAGATTTTGGCTCTGATTCCATGATGTTTAGAGTCAGTGGGTTCGTCTTTCAGCTCATCAAGCTCTCACGTCTTGGCCTGGACTGGACAAAGTGTTATGCTGTGGCGATACAAGTGTGTACCTTGTACTCGCTGCCAAGTCCTGAAAGGTTTCTGTTGTTACCTGTGAGCGACCGGGGCACTACAGAGCAGGGTTGTGTTTTTAGCCCGGTCTTTTGTCTCTCACCAACATGACTCCACAGGGCTGTTGGTAATTCAGTTTATACGATTTACAGCCCAGCCGACCACAAAGGGTCATAGCGCGAGGGCTGTCCGTAGAGTTAATGTGTAGAAGATGGCGTTCAGACATTTGGGACCAACACGACCAAATGACGATGAAAACAATGGTGAAAAGAACTAGTATCCAAAGAGAGGACGCCACCTTGGTGTGTTTAGGGAATGGTCTTAGTGCGCGGGGTTTGCGTCTCACTCTCGGCGCTGTTTTGGAGGAAGGTTTTCATCCATCTGGATTTCCAACCTGATCTCTCATTGAACAGTTTTTTCGCAGTTACGACGAACCTTCGCTACAACTCGGATCTGAACGGTCACACAGATTTGAATCTAGCGTGGCACGATCGTCATCTGCGCTCCGACTCGTTCAGTGTATCCAAGTCCACCACTAAAGACCCCCGGCGTCTCTTACGTCATTTCTAAAGGTCCCCAGCTTTCAGTCACGCAGACGTCTTTAAACCACGACTAACTCTCGTTCAATGTCTAGAGACATTTCAATGTTTGTTCTGTTCGATTTTGATCAACAACCTCTCTGGGCTGGGCCAGTCCAGCCATGTCTTAACAGCGGGAAGTCTTCAGAGTACTAACGGCGCTCCAGAACACACAACGAGCGTGATCTGTTCCTGATGAATATCTCGGAGGGCTGTCGACTTCAAAGGCACAGGAGCGGACGCCAGGAAAGACAGGCAGGACGGCCAGGGGCGAAACCTTGGCTTGAGTCCGAGGTGGGACGACGCGATGGACTTGGCTAGGCTGTCAGTAATCATTATCAGATGGATGGGACTCCGTCTCCCTCTTACTCTCTCGCGCCTACCTCAGTTTTTCCGTGGATCTTACTGTGGTGGTCTGAAGTGAAGGAGCTCCCCTCCCCCCCCCCCCTCCCCCCACACACACACACAGTCCTCACCGACCCTCTCTTTGGAGGGGAGTTTTGATCAAGATCAACACTTCCCTTTCCGAAGTAAAAGTTAACTGCAAACAACTACCACGACGTGACACAACAAACAACACACCGGTGGGGGTGGGGGTGGGCGTGGGGATGAAAGTAAGAAGGAAGTTGTCGCCGTAGCAGGATATTGATACAAGTAAATCATTGTTAGCACATCCACAGACCCCCCCCACCCCCCACCCCCACAGAGAGAGAGAGAGAGAGGGAGAGAGAGAGAGAGAGAGAGAGAGAGAGAGAGAGAGAGAGAGAGAGAGAGAGAGAGAGAGAGAGAGAGAGCAGGCAGACAGACTGACTGACAGTCGGACGGACAGACAGACAGAGAGACATCTGGAGGGACAGATGCACAGAACTCGAGTAGGACAAAAATCAGATGAAGAAGAAGAAGGACAATGAAAATAAGGAAAAAAGAAGAAAAAGAATAGGAGGAGGAGAAGGAGAAGGAGGGATGAAAACGAGAAAAAGAAGAAGAAATGGAAGATGAAGAAGAAGAAGAAGAAAGAAAGAAGAAGAAGAAGAAGAAGAAGAACGACGACGACGAAGGAGGAGCATGATGATGATGGAGAAGAATCAATATGATGACGACGGAGAAGAATCAATATGATGATGATGGAGAAGAGTCAATATGATGATGACGGAGAAGAGTCAATATGATGATGATGAAGAAGAATCAATATGATAATGATGAAGAAGAGTCAATATGATGATGATGGAGAAGAATCAATATGATGATGATGGAGAAGAATCAGGTTTGTTCCGTCAGCCGCAAACCAGACGTTCCCTCTGTGTTCTGATGTATTGGGGCATTTGCCTGAGGACAGGGCGTGTGCGAGAGCATGTGTGATACCGTATGCGTCCACGTATGTGTGTGTGTGTGTGCGTGTGTGTGTGCGTGTGTATGTGTGTGTGTGTGTGTGTGTGTGTGTGTGTGTGTGTGTGTGCGCGCGCGCGCGCGCGCGCGCGCGTCTGTGTGTGTGTGTGTGTGTGTGTGTGTGTGAGAGAGAGAGAGAGAGAGAGAGAGAGAGAGAGAGACAGAGAGAGAGAGAGAGAGAATTGGACGTAGCAACGCCTGTTCACAGCAAGCTTTTGGACGGTGTCCAAACTTCTTAACAATAAAGGCAATACGCTGACCGGCGGCATTTCTGTCCTTGAGGTTTAGCCGATTAGGCGGTTAAAAACATGATTATACAATCTACCCACGCTTAGCACAGTTCTCCAGTGTTTTCTTCCTCCAGAGGAAACTGCGTCACATCAAAGTGCTTTAGGTATACTGATGCGCATGGCGCATTGTGTGCGGTAAACGCGAAATGGGAGTGCGAGAGAGACGCGTGGAGTCAGCTGAAAATTATACCCGAAGAGGTTCACGTATTCACAACCTTTTTCACACACACACACACACACACACACACAAACACCAAGCGCGCGTGCCTTGCGCGCTTTTTTCCACACATGCGCTTCCACACACACACACACCAGAGAACAGAGAAGAAAAAGAAGGGGTAGGTAGACACGCATAGAAAACAGAAAAGGTGGCAGAGACAGACAGACAGACATAGATTGAGACAGCGAGAGAGAGAGAGAGACAGAAAGAGAGACAGACAGACAGACAGACAGACACTGGGATCAAAGTGCTCTTATGTTTTACCTACTCTTGTTATCATCGAGACAAACCGCTTTCCAAACAGTAAAAGTCCACCGTTATATACCATGCCGGCACCGTCGCTACCTTTCAAACATTCCCCGTTGCATAAGCGATGACGTCACCAGCGTGTCTCAACACTCGACAAAGACGGCGTGCGCGTATTTCCGCCAAATGTGCGCGGATTTCGCACACAAATGTACACACAGAGACTTATGTGACGACTATTAATGCAACTTCTAATATTTTGACAACGATTACGTCGTACCTGTAGAAACATTATTAATACTTTTCTGGTAAAGCAGAGTAACAATATGTAATATAATAAAAGACAATCCAGGATCCGTCACTTGACCTGGATTCGCATCGTGGGTCCTCCATCACTACCACCCACTCCTCCCACCTCTTCCCTCCCTCTGCCGTCCCTCAAAGCTTAAGGAATCCGTCGCTGGGTCATATTCTCTCTTTCGATGAACATTTGGTTAAATCGGTTCTGTGGTTTGGGGCTAATCATGATAACAGACTCGCACACAAACAAGCAAACGAAAATACAGACGGGGTGCATACTTTTGTTGGCGGAGACAACCTACCACAGCTCAACGAGTAGTCTGACAATCAGGATCCGTTGGACGTTGGTGGAGACAACCTACCACAGCTCAACGAGTAGTCTGACAATCAGGATCCGTTGGACGTTGGCGAAGGGCTGTGATCAACCGATCGCCCTGCTTTATTCCTGTTTGGGCCTTTGCTCCTCGTGACACTGTGGAAGGTACAGTCGCTGTAGATATCTGACAATGACAGCATTACTTTTAAACGATAGTACAAGCAGCCATGGGCAACAGACAGACAGACAGACAGACAGACAGACACGCACGAAGACGCACAGACAAGCAGGCAAAGAGACACCGGGGTGAGGTTAGAGAGGACGATGTGATTCTCGTAACAGGCAGATAAGATCACACAGACACACCACACACACACACACACACACACACACACACACACACACACACACACACACACACACACACACACACACACACACACACACACACTTCTTCCATCACGAACAGTGAAATTCCTTCGGGTCAGAGGTCAGGATCATGTCCAAGTGTTTGGAATCTAACGGAATCATAGATACCGTTCTGTGTCTAATCTACATCTGTAGACCATCAGCTCTGATAGCTGAAACGGTCATGCCACACAACTGGATTCTGGCTATCAACATGCGCTGCTGTGGGGAAAAAAAAAGGTGGCCCTTTGCATGCTAAAGAGCCTCTGTTACGTGAAGCAAGTTCGATTTGTCTCCATGAAAGCTGAAACCGCACTGAATTCTGGGAGAGAATTTCTCCATTGTGTGCGTCACGCGGCCTCGTAAGTCACAGACTGACAAACGCTGCCTTTGCAACCACGACCGCGTGACAAGGCACTGACACAGTGTCATATGGTTGTTTTGTCAGACTGATAGTGAGAAATGACGTAATCAGGATGTGAAATTAGGCGGCGGAGGGGGAAGGGAGAGGGAACCGAACAGACAAGAGAGAGAGAGAGAGAGAGAGAGAGAACTGTAGGCCATTCAGGGGAAATAACATGTTTCTAAATTTTTTTTAAAAATCATTTTAAAAAAAATTAAAGAAATAAACATTTCAAGTTGATCGCAGAAACATATCTATATGGATTAATATAGAAGACTGACATAAGTCAGATAGGTTGTATATTTTGGCCTCTTTAACTCAAAGTATGTATAAAAACAATACTGGCTCTAAGTCTTGGAAATAATTCAACATTGTCAAAATGATAACCCGGCATGCATAGATTCGGTTTTAAAATCGACGTATGGAAACACCTCCGGGGAGATATCTTAAACAAACGACATAGCACGTGTCAACACCATCAACGGCCGTTGCGCACTTGTGTTCTTTCATCCGCTTGTGTGCCGATAGAAGAACCGCTGTCGGTGGTCACAATGTAGTTCTACGGGGGCCATGTATGTGTTGAACGGTGAAAGTATCTATTCAACGAACAACAACAACAAAACAAACAAAACAAACACAAAACAAAAAAAACAGAAAAATAAACGCAAACCTAGCGCGCTTAAATATTCATGAAAAGATGAACATGGCTTCCGATCTCAGTTACAATTCTTTGAAAGAAAAGTTATAATCAATCCGCCAGACAAAGGGGCAAACAGGTTACAAGACAAAAAGCGACGCGTTTCGACTGCTTAGGACTTCTTCAGGCAAGGTACACAACATTCGGGACAACGAACACACAAACAAGCAATCAACTGACTTCTCGAATTGAATCAGCCCCATCTTGCGCCGAATTCGAGAAGACAAGTGGCCACCGCTTTGTGTATATTCTCAGTCAAGCGACTTTTTAGAAATGGAGGAAGAACTGGTAGTTTACTCCCAAGGAAAAACCGACACTCTTACCAACAACATGCTGTTGTCGGTTTTTTTTTTTTTTTTTTTTTCATAACTACTGTTCCTATTACTCTTCCACCTTTTCTTCTTCTCCTCCACCCTCTTTTCTTCCCTTTTCCGTCTTCTTTTTCATCTGATTTTGTTTAGTTTGAAACGTCCAATCAGTTTTCCAGGTCACCTTCAGAGAGCGGTGTATCACAGACACCTAGTGGACACAGCCCCTGCGGACAGGGTGTGTGTGTGTGTGGTTGTGTGTGTGTGTGTGTGTGTGTGTGTGTGTGAGTGTGTGTGTGTGTGTGTGTGTGTGTGTGAGTGTGTTTGTGTGTGTGTGTGTGGTGTGTGTGTGTGTGTGTGTGTGTGTGTGTGTGGTGTGTGTGTGTGTGTGTGTGTGTGTGTGTGTGTGTGTGAGTGTGTGGTGTGTGTGGTGGTGTGTGTGTGAGTGTGTGTGTGTGTGTGTGTGTGTGTGTGTGTGTGAGTGTGTGTGTGTGTGTGTGTGTGTGTGTGTGTGGTGTGTGTGTGTGGGTTGTGTGTGTGAGGCAGGAAAAGGAGAGTACAGTAGTGGGAAGGGGGGACGAGAGAGGAGGAGAGAGACATCAGATTTTCAGATTTGAAACGGGGAATTGAGAGACAGAAAGAAGGTGAGGCAAAGCTGGAGAAGAATGAGAGATAGATATCTGTGGAGAGAGAGAGAGAGAGAGAGAGAGGAGGAGAGGGGAGAGATGGGGAGTGAGAGAGAAGGGTGGGAGGAAAGAGCGAGAGAGAGAAGAGAGATAAAGAGAGAGAGGTGAGATGATGGAGGGGGGAGTGGAAGAGGAGGAGAGAGAGAGTGGGGGGACGGGACGAGGGGGGGGGGGGCGGGGGGGGGGACATGGGGACTGATACAGACCGGGACAGAGACACCCATAGGCATTCATACCGACGGTATTCGAGACAGCGCCCTTGCAAAGGGCGGGGGCGGGGGGGGGGGGGGGAGAGAGGCGAGGGAAGAGAAGATGAGAGAGAGAGAGACGAGAGAGAGAGACAGCAACCTTCACACACCACACACACACACACACCCACACACACACACACATACATACATACGGGCGCGCACACAACACACCCACCCACACACACACACACACACACACACGACACACACAACAACTCACGAGCACTCTCTGTCTCTCTCTTCCTCCTTCGTGTGTGTAGTTGTGTGTGTTTGTGTGTGTGTTGTGTGTGTGTGTGGGTGTGGAGATGAGAAGGAATAAGCGAGAGATATGGAGACGAGAGAGATATGGGAGGAGAGAGGGAAGAGAGAGATAGAGAGAGTGGAGAGTGAGTGAGAGAGGGGGAGGAGGGAGGGAGGAGGGAGAGAGAGAGAGAGAGATGGAGGGGAGAGAGGGGGGGGGAGGGGGTGGGAGAGGGAGGGAGGGAGGAGAGAGAGGAGAGTTGAGGAGAGAGAGTAGAGAGGGGTGAGGGAGGGAGGGAGGGAGGGAGGAGAGAGAGAGAGACCCTCCTCTTCTTTTGAAGAGAGAGAGAGAGCAGCCTCCTGTGAGGTTACGAGGAGCGAGAGAAGGAGCCCCCCTGGAAGTTGCCTCCCCCCCACCCTTAACGTCCCGACATCACTGTTTAAACACGGGTATCCAGCTCCATGGGGCTCCTCCTCCGTGAAGAGATGAACGACCCCAGCGCCTGTTCGGTCAAAAGTGTGGCGAAATGGTGGCCCGCACCAATAAATACTGCCCCCCCCCACCCCCCCCCCCTCCCTACTCCCCCCCTACCCACCCAACATACCCCGCCAACCCCCCCCCTTCCACACCCTCCTCCTCCGAGATGGAGATTTTCTCCACTGATTGTTGTTTTTTTTTGTTGTTGTTTTTTCGTGCGGAACATAAAAGCGGTGTTACAATCCATCCCCAACTATTGTCCTCGCATGCCTTTTCGTACCCCCACCCGGTCACAACCCTTTCTTTTTCCAGCCCTGAGCTTTGAATTGAAGGG
>JADBJO010009597.1:44851-47351 GCA_016801955.1 Conus betulinus | reverse complement strand
CACTTCCTAAAAAGTCCCATGCTTTCAGCATAATTTCACTTCAGCAGTTACAACTGCCTGTGTAACCCCCCCCCCCCCCCCCCCCCACACACACACACACACACACACATACATACCTGTATTCAGCTGTCATTGAGCAGCCACCTAACACACACGTGAAATATACCACAATGAAACAAATGTTCACAAAAAAAAGGGGGGAGAGGGGGGGAACGAGAGAGAGGGAGAGAGAGAGAGACAGAGAGAGAGAGAGAGAGAGAGAGGGGGGGGGAGGATGAATAGAAGAAGTGGAGGGGCATGGATAGAAAGAGAGGCAGAGAAGAACGATGTGGGACTGGTGAGACGCCGACGCAGGAACGGAGAGGGGAAAGGGGGCGGAATTGGGGAGGGGAGAGGGGGGGCAGCTGTGACTGTACAGAGAAAAGGGGCAATGGGGGGGGGGGGGGGGGGGGGGTGGTAAATGGAAAACCGAGGTATGTCTAATACCAGACATCTGTCATGCATTGCAAGGCCAACACATATCGATGTACCAAAATGTGCCACCATAGTAGAAATGTAATTAACACATTGTAGCGACACCTTCGAGTTCGCCTAAGACTTTAGAGTTGCGTTTTCTTGTTTTGCTTGACAACGTGTTAGAGTTCCTTCCTTTCGATTTGGAGCAACGGACACGACGATCGCTGAGTTCTTAACACTTCAGTTTAGAACCACACTAAAACATCTTATGTCCCTATGATTAAGCAAGCTCTGTGACATGGCAATCTGAGACTAAACGGATAACGTCAAAACATAATGAAACTCAGAAAATGCAGTTTTGTAAATGACCTTCACTCCAATCCCTCCTATGTTCGACAGAAACCTTTTATTGATATACACACAGATGTTCCTTCAGCTCCACTCCACTCCCACAAAACTCTCCACACATCGCCCCCTCCCCCCTCCCCCCTCCCCTCCCCCTCGTCTCCGCCATACCCGCGTCCCCGACCACACCATCCCCATCGGTGCCTCAAAAATAGGGAGGGAGGGGAGAAGAAGAAGACGAAGGAGAAGAAGAAGAAGAAGAAGAAGAGAAGAAAGAAGAGGAAGAAGAAGAAGAAGAAGAAGAGAGAGAAGAGAGACAGAGAGAGAGAGAGAGGGGGGGGGGGAAGAAGAACAGAAGAAGAGGGCATAGACAGAATGAGAGGCAGAGAGATGGGATGTGGCGCTGTGGAGATGTTGAATAATTTAGTAGTGGAGGATAAACAGTGCCGGATAACACAATTCCTCCATAATTACATGAATGACTCGGCAAAAATTTATGAAAAAGAAGAGAAGAATAGTGTGTGTGTGTGTGTGTGTGTGTGTGTGTGTGTGTGTGTGTGTGTGTGTGTGTGTGTGTGTGTGTGTGTGTGTGTGTACCGCATGTGTGTACATATACATATACTAACACAGGCTTTTATGTAACGATCTATAATGTCTTTTTGTATTGTCTTGTTTTCTTGTAAATGATGTCGAGCAGAAGAAACATTTCCGATGGACAATAAAGTTGATTGAATTGAATGACCTACTCCGAGGCCTTTCGTCCGCTTGACTGGACTAGTCAGGGAGGCACGGCTGAATCTCTCTCTCTCTCTCTCTCTCTCTCTCTCTCTCTCTCTCTCTCTCTCTATATCTGATATATATATATATATATATATATATATAATATAGTGTGTGTGGTGTGTGTGTGTGTGTGGTGTGTGTGTGTGTGTGTATCATACTAAAAATGTTTTTTAAGGCCACGAAAAGATGAAACATTGACAAGACTGCAGGTACAAAGAATTGACGTCACATAGAATGGCTTGTGTGTGTGTGTGTGTGTGTGTGTGTGTGTGTGTGTGTGTGTGTATCATACTAAAAATGTTTTAAGGCCACGAAAAAGATGAAACATTGACAAGACTGCAGGTACAAAGAATTGACGTCACATAGAATGGCTTGAGCATACTGTTAAAATCGCCATGGTTTGCAGTTTGGAAAAGAAAAAAGAAAAATGAGAGAGAGAGAGACAGACAGAGACAGACAGAGACAGAGAGACAGACAGACAGACAGACAGACAGAGCTTCAGCTTCACTGGGTTGCACTCCTGGAAACCATCGCTCCACATGGTCATTCTTGCAGGCTGCTTCCCGTTCTTTCTGAACATTTTCAGCTTTTCAATTTTCAGTAGGCGCCAGCTGGCAGCTCTTCAATCGGCACGACCCAGGTAGGTGGCCCGTTGTGTAAATGAGTGTGGATTGTAAAGCGCTTAGAGCTTGGTCTCTAGCCGAGGATAGGCGCTATATAAGTATTCTTAATAATGATGATGATGATGATGATGATCATCATCATCATCATCATCATTTCCGCTCCCTTAGGTCTCAGGTCCTGGAATTTCACTAGAGTGCATATATATATATATATATATATATATATATATAATATATATATATATATATATATCATACATGCTTTGTGTCAGGCCTGTGCATTGCATGTATGTTTT
>JADBJO010009597.1:24218-26718 GCA_016801955.1 Conus betulinus | reverse complement strand
TAGTTAGTTAGTTAGTTAGTTAGTTATTCGTTGGTGGTTGCTGTAGTGTTTATCGCTGTTGACTAATTGATTCTAATGGGTGACCTCTGATGTTCAGGGGTCGGGCTGGTGGCCTTCACCATGTTCATCGAGCTGCTGCCCAAGAAGTGGCGGAAACTGGCGGGACTGGGGGATGGGGGGGTCCTGGTCTCTGGGCATCATGCTTCTCCCGGGCCTGGCTTACGCCATGCGGGACTACTCGTGGCGACACCTGCAGTTGTTGATCTCCGGATTTTCTCTTGTCGCTTTGATCTTGCCTGGTGAGGGGTCTGTCTGTTTGTACGTCTGTCTGTTTGTGTTGTATGTCTGTCTGTCTGTCTGTCTGTACGTCTATCTGCTTGACTCTCTCTCTCTCTCTCTCTCTCTCTCTCTCTCTCTCTCTCTCTCTCTCTCTCTCTCTCTCTTCTCTCTCGATACACAAAACAGTGAGAGGAGAGAAGTACACAAACACACACACACACACATAGACTGTATCCAAATGAATGGTGCTTGTCAATCTTACAACCTGTATTTAACAAAGAGGACATGAATGTGCCTGACAACTACAGGAGAATCTCACTGCTGAACATATGTAGCAAACTGTATAGCTTTGTGTTAAATAAAAAGAATCACTAAATGGATCGATGGTAAGAAAATAATCGGAGAAGAACAAGCTGGATTTAGAGCAATGCATAGTACCTCTGATCATATCTTTACGCTCATGGCACTGATTCAGAAACAGCTTGTAAGACACAGAAAATTGTTTGTTGCTTAAATCGATTTTTGTGAAGCATTTGATACAGTTCACAGAGAGAAAATATGGAAAATTTTAAGTAGCAATGGTGTTAAAGGAAAAATAGCCTGGGCAATTAAAAGCATGTACGCTGTTGCTGAGACTCGTTTTCGGGCAGGTGGTGATCTATCTTAAATTTTCTTCTGCCCACATGGCCTTAGGCAAGGTGACGTAGGCTCGCCTGTCCTGTTTGTCTTGTACATTAATGAACTAACTAAAAATGTCATTACTAATGGTTGACATGTAATTCAGCTGTATCCTGATCTCGTAGAACTGTTCATTCTGCTCCTCGCTGATGACGTGGCATTATTTCGAATAGTGATATAGATCTACAGACACAGCTAAATGTCTTGTACAACAAACGCCAAGATCTTATAGTTAACATGGAGAAATCTCATATTGTTGTTTACAGAAACGGTGGTTATCTTTCCATGAATGAAGAATGTGTTTGGGAGAAGAAAAAAATCAAAAACAAATTGTCAGCATGTACAAAGATTTAGGAAGGTATATGACAAAACAAAAAACAGTCTTTCTAACCTACATTTCAAAGATCTCGCAGATCATGCTAGAAAGGGTGTTTGTGTTGTTTATTGAGGGACGTGTACAGATGAATCAATTTTCTGGTTGTTTATTGGCTATAGGATGAATCCTTTGCTGGTTGTTGATTGGCTGTAGGTTGAATCCCTTTGCCGGTTGTTTATTGGCTGTAGGTGAATCCGTTTGCTGATTGTTTGTTGACTATAGGTTGAATCCCATTGCTTGTTGTTTATTGACTATAGGTTGAATCCCTTTGCTGGTTGTTGATTGGCTGTAGGTTGAATCCCTTTGCTGGTTGTTCATTGACTATAGCTTGAATCCTTTTGCTGGTTGTTTATTGACTATAGGTTGAATCCCTTTGCTAGTTGTTTATTGACAGTAGATATTTAGATGATTCCCTGTAATTGATTGGGTATTGATTGTTGATGTCTCGATGAATCCTCTGCTTGTTGTTTATTGACTTGTGTGTCTGGATAAAACCCTTTGCTGGTTGTTTACTGACTGTAGGTTGAGTCCTTTTGCTGGTTGTATATTGACCCTGTAGGTAGAATCCCTTTGCTGGTTGTTTATTGACTGTAAGTCGAGTCCCTTTGCTTTGCTGGTTGTTTATTGACTGTAGGTTGAGTCCCCCTTTGCTGATTGACTGTTTATTGACTGTAGATTGAGTCCCTTTTGTGTGCTGGTTGTTTATTGACTGTAGATTATATAGATGTTCATGTATTGATTGGGTATTGCTGGTTGTTATGACTAAATGTTGAATTCCTTTGCTCGTTGTTTATTGAGTGCAAGCATAAACTTACTTTTTATCCCTCGTGATTTCATAGGCTATAGAATGAATCCTCGCTGATTGTTCATGACATACAGAATGAATCCCTCTGCTGGTTGTTTATTGACACAGGTGTCTGGATGAATCCCTGCGCTGGCTGGTGGCCAATAAGAAGAGAGCCGCTGCAGAGCGAGTTCTGAAGAAAGCCGCCCGCATCAATGGCGTCCCTTACCACAAAGTTCACCAAGCTCTGGACGCCATCTTGAGCGGCCAAACCACTGAGGAAGTCTCCAACTCAACACCAGCCAATGAAAACACAGAAACGTTTCTGGGCTATAAGAGCGAGGCCAATGACAGACCAGAGAAAAGCTTCCATTGGACGAGGA
>JADBJO010009597.1:12500-22675 GCA_016801955.1 Conus betulinus | reverse complement strand
GCTCTACATGCATTATCGTTTTCCATTGCTTTTTGAATCGCAACAACGCCCACATGAATGAAACAACCAATGCCTACAAAAACTGGGTTACTCTGGCCAAAATTGAAAATGGTAAGTTGAGAAGCAGATTGATTTGTCTGAGTTCCTGTGCGTTCCTTTGTTCGTGTGTGATCTCATTTTTGTTGCTTGTCTTGGTTTGACTGGCAAATTGTCTGGTGAGACAACGTATTTGATGTTATGTGTGTGTGTGTGTGTGTGTGTGTGTGTGTGTGTGTGTGTGTGTGTGTGTGTGTGGTGTGTGTGTGTGTGTGTGTGTGTGTGTGTGTGTGTGTGTGTGTGTGTGTGTGTATCTTTGCGTGTTGTATTTTGTTTATTTCTATATGTGTTAATTCCATTCTCGGTTAATTAACTTTGTCAGATTTAATTCCATCTGTTCTATAAAGGGCGGAGAATTCTACACACAGAAACTCAAATTGGTTAGAGTATTGACTTTTTTCTTTTTTTTTTATCGCTGGTGTCACTCTTGAAGATGATGATAGAGTTGATGATGATGAAAATGATGGCAGGGGATGATTTAATCTTTGCGATGGTGACAGTGATGATAATTCTAACGATGCTGGCATTGATAACGCCAGAAAATTATCAAAGTAGAAAGGAATCGAACCTTTTGCTCTGTTCTACTGACGACGATGATGGTTGTGATGATAATGACAAAGATAAGACCATAAGGCTTCACAAGAGATACTATATACACACAGTTTTTCTCGGCTGTCCTGCCGATAATGACAGTAATGGAGTGACCAAGACGAGGCAATTGTAACACCACACCGCGTTGCCCTGTTCTCTACAATGATGAGGTGATAGTAACCACACACCGTGCTGCCCTGTTCTGTACAATGTTGAGGTGATAGTAACCACACACCGCGTTGCCCTGTTCTCTCTACAATGATGAGGTGATAGTAACCACACACCGCGTTGCCCTGTTCTGTACAATGATGAGGTGATAGTAACCACACAGCGTGTTGCCCTGTTCTATACAATGTTGAGGTGATAGTAACTACACACCGCGTTGCCCTGTTCTCTACAATGATGAGGTGATAGTAACTACACACCGTGCTGCCCTGTTCTCTACAATGATGAGGTGATAGTAACCACACACCGTGCTGCCCTGTTCTCTACAATGATGAGGTGATAGTAACCACACACCGCGTTGCCCTGTTCTGTACAATGATGAGGTGATAGTAACTACACACCGCGTTGCCCTTGTTCTGTACAATGTGATGAGGTGATAGTAACTACACACCGTGTTGCCCTGTTCTGTACAATGTTGAGGTGATAGTAACTACACACCGTGTTGCCCTGTTCTGTACAATGAGGCGATAGTAACTACACACCGTGTTGCTCTGTTCTGTACAATGAGGAGGTACATAGTAACTACACACCGTGTTGCTCTGCTCTGTACAATGATGAGGTGATAGTAACTACACACCGTGTTGCCCTGTTCTGTACAATGAAGTGATAGCAACTACACACACGTGTTGCTCTGTTCTGTACAATGATGAGGTGATAGTAACTACACACTATGTTGCCTTGTTCTGTACAATGAGGTGATAGTAACTACACACCGTGTTGCCCTGTATCTGTACAATGAGGTGATAGTAACTATACACCGTGTTGCCCTGTTCTATACAATGAGGGATAGTAACTACACACCGTGTTGCCCTGTTCTGTACAATGAGGTGATAGTAACTACACACCGTGTTGCCCTGCTGTGTGCAATGATGAGAGGCAATAATAACTACACACCGTGTTGCTCTGTTCTGTACAATGAGGCGGCGATAGTAACTACACACCGTGTGTGCCCTGTTCTGTACAATGATGTGGGATAGTAACTATACACCGTGTTGCCCTGTTCTGTACAATGATGAGGGGTTAGTAACTACACATCGTGTTACCCTGTTGTGTACAATGATGAGGTGATAGTAACTACACACATGCCCTGCCCCTGTTCTGATACAATGAGGTGATAGTAACTACACACACCGTGTCGCCCTGTTCTGTACAATGAGGTGATAGTAACTACACACACCATGCTGCCCTGTTCTGTACAATGAGGGATAGTAACTACACACCGTGTTGCCCTGTTCTGTACAATGAGGTGATAGTAACTACACACCATGTTGCCTTGTTCTGTACAATGAGGGGATATAGTAACTACACACCGTGTCGCCCTGTTCTGTACGATGAGGGATAGTAACTACACACCGTGTTGCCCTGTTCTGTGCAATGAGGTGATAGTAACTACACACCGTGTTGCCCTGCTGTGTACAAGGATCGCCAACGGCTTGACGTATTACGGCCTGATGCTGACGTCAGGCTCTGTGTCTGGAGACCGGTTCCTGAACTTCTTCCTGCAGGCTGTGATGGAATTCCCTGCCTACCTCACTGTCTACCTCTGCCTCAGAAAGTAAGTGATTGTTACCTCACTGTCTACCTCTGCCTCACTGTCTACCTCTGCCTCAGAAAGTAAGTGATTGTACCTCACTGTCTACCTCTGCCTCACTGTCTACCTCTGTCTCAGAAAGTAAGTGATGGCTACCTCACTGTCTACCTCTGCCTCACTGTCTACTTCTGCCTCAGAAAGTAAGTGATGGTTACCTCACTGTCTACCTCTGCCTCACTGTCTACCTCTGTCTCAGAAAGTAAGTGATTGTTACCTCACTGTCTACCTCTGCCTCACTGTCTACCTCTGCCTCAGAAAGTAAGTGATGTCTACCTCACTGTCTACCTCTGCCTCAGAAAGTAAGTGATGTCTACCTCACTGTCTACCTCTGCCTCACTGTCTACCTCCTCTGTCTCAGAAAGTAAGTGATGGCTACCTCACTGTCTACCTCTGCCTCAGAAAGTAAGTGGTAGCACCTCCTCACTGTCTACCTCTGCCTCACTGTCTACTCTGCCTCGCTCTGCTCTAAAGTAAGCCTCAGTGCTGTCTCACTGTCTACCTCTGCCTCACTGTCTACCTCTGCCTCACTGTCTACCTCTGTCTCAGAAAGAAAGTGATGGCTACCTCACTGTCTACCTCTGCCTCAGAAAGTAAGTGGTAGCTACCTCACTGTCTACCTCTGCCTCACCGTCTACCTCTGCCTCACTGTCTACCTCTGTCTCAGAAAGTAAGTGATGGCTACCTCACTGTCTACCTCTGCCTCAGAAAGTAAGTGGTAGCTACCTACTTCACTGTCTACCTCTGCCTTACTGTCTACCTCTGCCTCAGAAAGTAAAGTGATGCCTACCTCAATGTCTACCTCTGCCTCAGAAAGTAAGTGATGGTGTACCTCACTGTCTACGTCTGCCTCAGAAAGTAAGTGATGCCTACCTCAATGTCTACCTCTGCCTCAGAAAGTAAGTGATGGCTACCTCACTGCCTTCCTCTCTCTCTCAAAAGTAAGTGATGGCTACCTCACTGCCTATCCTCTCTCTCAGAAAGTAAGTGATGGCTACCTCACTGCCTACCTCTCTCTCAGAAAGTAAGTGATGGCTACCTCACTGCCTACCTCTCTCAGAAAGTAAGTGATGTCTACCTCACTGTCTACCTCTACCTCACTGTCTACCTATGCTTCCGAAAGTAAGTGGTTGTCTACCTCAATATCTACCTTTGCCCTCAGAAAGTAAGTGACGGCCTATCTCACTGTCTACCTCTGCCTCACTGTTTACCTCTGCCTCACTGTATACCTCTGCCTCTGAAAGTAAGTGGTAGTCTACCTCAATATCTTCCTCTGCCTCTAACGTAAGTAACGGCCTATCTCACTGTCTACTTCTGCCTCAGAAATAAGTAACGGCCTATCTCACTGTCTACTTCGACCTCACTGTCTACTTCTGCCTCAGAAATAAGTAACGGCCTATCTCACTGTCAGTCTCTGCCTCAGACAATAAGTGACAGCCTTCCTCACAATCTAGCTCTGCCTCAGACACTAAGTGGTGGGAATTTGAAAGGGAGCATCGGATAATGCTGGTTCTATGCTGGGATACAAAGGGAAATATTGGGCATGCTGACATTGGGTTGGGAATGTGGGACGGAAATACTGGGTCATGCTGGCTGTGTGGTGTGGGATGTGGAGGGGAACATTGGGTCAGGGGAACAACAATGTGGAGGGGAACATGGCTGGCTGTATGTTAACAATGTGGAAACAATCACGTGGAGGACAATGAACATTGGTCACGCTGGCTGTATGTTGACAATGTGGAGGGGAACATTGGGTCACTGGCTATGTTGACAATGTGGAGGGAGAACATTGGGTCACGCTGGCTGTATGTTGACAATGTGGAGGGGAAATGTTGACAATTGGGTCACGCTGGGTCACGCTGGCTGTATGACAATGTGGAGGGGAACATTGGGTCACGCTGGCTGTATGTTGACAATGTGGAGGGGAACATTGGGTCACGCTGGCTGTATGTTGACAATGTGGAGGGGAACATTGGGTCACGGCTGGCTGTTGACAATGTGGAGGGGAACATTGGGTTGACAATGTTGACAATGTGGAGGGGAACATTGGGTCACGCTGGCTGTATGTTGACAATGTGGAGGGGAACATTGGGTCATGCTGGCTGTATGTTGATAATGTGGAGGCGAACATTGGGTCATGCTGGCTGTATGTTGTCGATGTCAAGGGAAACACTGGGCCATGATGGCTCCGTGTTGGGGATGTGGAGCCACGTAAGAGCTGATGGTGAAAGCTTGGCCGTATCTGGACTTGTACTGTCTTCACCTGTCAGCGGAACAGCAACTGGAGTGAGGCTGCGGGATGCACACGGCAGTTGCATGACGGTGGTGTTTTTCGCTGGTGGGGTCTGCAGTCATGAAATATGGGCTGATACGCCCATGGGAACGCTCCCTCGGAGATTATCTTGCGTCACATCTAGTGGCCATTACACAACGGCATCAGCCAGGGAGCAGTTATGTCCCCGACGTCTCAGTGGAATGCCCTGTGCGTGCCTGCTGCACCTTATGTGAACACACAGCGCAGGCTTCCAAAGGTGGTGCAGGATTGCTCCCAGCTGGTTTGTTCGGCAGTTGAGGACAGTAGTTCTCTGGGTTCCACTGTCAGCATTCAGGTGTGTGTGTGTTTTTTTTTTTCTTCTCATGCCTCGTGATTTATTTCCATCTCATAAAGTTGATTTGATGTACTCAGACATAGACAAGGGTGAGATAGAAATTACGCCGTTGGTTGATTTGCTGTTTCAAACACTGCCACACAACACAGTTGGACAAAACAGGATCTGCATTTAAATAAATGTGTGTAATGTGTGTGTGTGTGTGTGTGTGTGTGTGTGTGTGTGTGTGTGTGTGTGTGTGTGTGTGTGTGTGTGTGTGTGTGTGTGTGTGTGTGTGCGAGCGCGCGCGCGCGCTTGCGCGGGCGTGTATGTGCGTGCGTGCGTGCGTGCGTGCGTGCGTGCGTGTGTGTGTGTGTGTGTGTGTGTGTGTGGTGTGTGTGTGTGTGTGTGTGTACAGGTTCGGCAGAAAGAACGTCACTTGTGGGTTTGTGTGTCTGGCCGCGGGTTCACTTCTCCTCTCCTCCCTGCTCCTGGCTACAGGTGTTGTATTACCTCCCCCTACCTGACCCTGGCTACAGGTGTTGTATTACCTCCCCTCCCTGCTCCTGGCTACAGGTGTTGTATTACCTCCCCTCCCTGCTGCTCCTGGCTACAGGTGTTGTATTACCTCCCCTACCTGATCCTGGCTACAGGTGTTGTATTACCTCCCCTACCTGACCCTGGCTACAGGTGTTGTATTACATCCCTCCCTGCTCCTGGCTACAGGTGTGTATTACCTCCCCTCCCTGCTCCTGGCTACAGGTGTTGTATTACCTACCCTACCTGACCCTGGCTACAGGTGTTGTATTACCTCCCCTACCTGCTCCTGGCTACAGGTGTTGTATTACCTCCCCTACCTGCTCCTGGCTACCGGAGTTGTATTACCTCCCCTACCCTGACCCTGGCTACAGGTGTTGTATTACCTCCCTACTACCTGCTCCTGGCTACAGGTGTTGTATTACCTCCCCTACCTGCTCCTGGCTACAGGTGTCGTATTATAGACGGTACACTGCTCCTGGCTACAGGTGTCGTGTTATAGACAGTACACTGCTCCTGGCTCCAGGTGTCGTGTTTATAGACAGTACACTGCTCCTGGCTCCAGGTGTCGTGTTATAGACAGTACACTGCTCCTGGCTCCAGGTGTCGTGTTATAGAGACAGTACACTGCGTTTGGGCTACAGGTGTGTTTTTATAGACAGTACTGGCTCCTGGCTACAGTGTCGTATTATAGACAGTACACTGCTCCTGGCTACAGGTGTCGTATTATAGACAGTACACTGCTCCTGGCTACAGGTGTCGTATTATAGACAGTACACTGCTCCTGGCTACAGGTGTCGTATTATAGACAGTACCCTGCTCCTGGCTGCAGGTGTCGTTTATAGACAGTACACTGCTCCTGGCTGCAGGTGTGTATTATAGGCAGCACGCTGCTCCTGGCTACAGGTGTCGTGTTATAGACTGTACACTGCTCCTGGCTACAGGTGTCGTGTTATAGACAGTACACTGCTCCTGGCTGCAGGTGTGTGTTATAGACAGTACCCTGCTCCTGGCTGCAGGTGTGTTCTAGACAGCACACTGGACCTGGCTACAGGTGTCGTATTATAGACGGTATGCTGCTCCTGGCTACAGGTGTCGTGTTATTGACAGTTCAGGATAGGATAGGAGAGTATACACAGCAACACACACACACACACACACACACACACACACACACACACACACACACACACACACTCACACACACACACACACACACACACACACGCGCGCGCGCGCGCGCGCGCGCGCGCGCGCGCTTGCAGGTATGCATGCACAAATACGTGCGTGCGAGCGTGCGTGCCAACGTGCGTGCATGTTCGTTTGTTTTGTTGATTACCATTATAAACAATATTTTTACTACTTGTTGTTGTTGATGCTATCGTTGTTTGTTTTCTCTGTTCACCAAGTGAGCAGTCCAGTGGTGGGTCCTGTGACCAACGTGTTGTCCTTGATGGTGTTGTCCTTGATGGTGATGATGATGATGATGATGATGATGATGATGATGATGATGATGATGAAGAGTGTTGTTGATGCTATCGTTGTTTATTTTCTCTGTTCACCCAGTGAGCAGTCCAGTGGTGGGCCCTGTGACCAACGTGTTGTCCTTGATGGGGAAGTACGGTGTGTCTGGCTCCTTCAGCGCCCTCTTCATCTTCTGCCCAGAGATGTACCCCACCAACATGAGGTCACACACCCCGGGTGGATTCTCTCTCTCTCTCTCTCTCTCTCTCTCAACGTGTTCTCTTCTCTCTCTCTCTCTCTCTCTCTCTCTCTCTCTCTCTCTCCGTGCCCTCTTCACCTTCTGCCCCGACATGTACCACACCACCAACATGAGGTCACACACCCCGGATGGACTCTCTCTCTCTCTCTCTCTCTCTCTCTCTCTCTCTCTCTCTCTCTCTCTCTCTCTCTCCTCTCCTCTGTGTGTGTGTGTCTCTCTCTCTCTGTCTCTCCTTCTCTGTCTCTCTCTCATCTCTCTCTTTATATTTCTCTCTGTGTCTCTCCTTTTCTGTCTGTCTGTCTCTCTCTGTCTCTCTCCATCTCTCTCTTTATATTTCTCTCTGTGTCTCTCCTCCTGTCTGTCTGTCTGTCTGTCTGTCTGTCTCTCTCTCTCTCTCTCTCTCTCTCTCTCTCTCTCTCTCTCTCCCCCCCACTCTCATCTCCATCTCTCTCTCTCTCTCTCTCTCTCTCTCTCTCTCCTCTCTGTCTCTCTCTCATGCGTGCACACACACACACACACACACACACACACACACACACTCTCTCTCTCTCTCTCTCTCTCTCTCTCTCTCTCTCTCTCTCTCACACACACACACACACACACACACACACACACACACACACACACACATACACATGCATGGACACACGCACGCACGTGCTCGCGCGCGCGCGCGCGAAAGTAGCGACATAAAGTAGCACAAACAAAACAGTGGACTGGAGAATGTCAGAAATTAAAACTGGCTGATTCCACGTATGTCCATTCATGTCCTTTCAACCAAAGGTCACTCCATCCCCTGTGACTGATTCCTCGTGTGTGCATTGATGTCCTTTCAACCAAAGGTCACTCTATCCCCTGTGACTGATTCCACGTGTGTCCATTGATGTCCTTTCAACCAAAGGTCACTCCATCCCATGTGACTGATTCCTCGTGTGTGCATTGATGTCCTTTCAACCAAAGGTCACTCCATCCCCTGTTGATTCCACGTGTGTCCATTCATGTCCTTTCAACAAAGGTCACTCCATCCCCTGTGTGACTGATTCCACGTGTGTCCATTGATGTCCTTTCAACCAAAGGTCACTCCATCCCCTGTGACTGATTCCACGTGTGTCCATTGATGTCCTTTCAACCAAAGGTCACTCCATCCCCTGTGACTGATTCCACGTGTGTCCATTGATGTCCTTTCAACCAAAGGTCACTCCATCCCCTGTGACTGATTCCACGTGTGTCCATTGATGTCCTTTCAACCAAAGGTCACTCCATCCCCTGTGACTGATTCCACGTGTGTCCATTGATGTCCTTTCAACCAAAGGTCACTCCATCCCCTGTGACTGATTCCACGTGTGTCCATTGATGTCCTTTCAACCAAAGGTCACTCCATGCCCTCCCCTGTGACTGATTCCACGTGTGTCCATTGATGTCCTTTCAACCAAAGGTCACTCCATCCACTGTGACTGATTCCACGTGTGTCCATTGATGTCCTTTCAACCAAAGGTCACTCCATCCACTGTGTCCAACAGGACTGCCGGACTGGGAATAGCTTCCGCCTTGGCTCGCCTGGGAGGAATGGTCGCCCCTTACTCCAACAACCTGGTCAGTTCTGAGGACAAAATGAGAGACCTAGGAAAAAGAAGACAACACAAACACACACACACACACACACACACACACACACACACACACCACACACACACACACACACACACACACAGAGAGAGAGAGAGAGAGAGAGAGAGAGAGAGAGAGAGAGACATATACATGTGTGTGTGTGTGTGTGTGTGTGTGTGTGTGTGTGTGTGTGTGTGTGTGTGTGTGTGTGTGTGTGTGTGTGTGTGTGCAAATGACATGTGAATAACGTCCACACGTCAGATCATGTATACATGTAACAAGCAGCAAGAAGGGGGCGGAGAGGAAGGAGTGGGGGGGGGGGGGGGGGGGTGGAGGGGCGCAAAGTAGCATGATGAATTGAATGTACTTTAAATATTTTTTTCTTACGTGAGAACTTGTGCGCGTATTACGGGGGACACAGGGGAAGAGGATGGGGGAACCATACTGAAGGGGGGGGGGGGGGGGGGGGGGGGGAGCTGAGGGCAGAAGGAGGGGGAACTAAAACGGCAAAATCCAATGAAACCTAAATGTAAACTACAGATTATAAGAGTACACGTACACATGCACGGTGACGATGGTGACGACGATGATGGTGCTGACGATGCTGACGACGTTGACGACGATGATTACGATGGTGACGATGGTGACGATGGTGACGATGCTGACGACGTTGACGACGGTGACGACGACGATGACGATGCTGACGACGATGACGATGCTGACGACGATGACGACGGTGACGACGATGATAATGCTGAGGATGACGACTGTGACGATGCTGACGACGTTGACGACGATGATGACGACGGTGATGATGATGATGACAATAACGATGCTGACGACTATGACGACGACTGACGACGATGCCGACGACTGTGACGACGATGACGACGACGACGATGACGACGACGGTGACGACGATGCTGACGACGGTGACGATGCTGACGACGACGATAACGATGCTGACGACGGTGACGATGCTGACGACGATGACGACGACGTGACGATGTTGACAACGGTGACGATGCTGACGATGGTGACGACGTTGTTGGTGCTGTGTGGTGCAGGCGGCGGTGGCGCTGTGGGCTCCTGGCATCCTGTTCGGCGTGATGTGTCTGCTGGGAGTCGTCGTCATGCTGCAGCTGCCAGAGGACCCGGGGCCGCCCCATGCCCACCACCATTGAGACCAGCCGGGGCGCCACACCCCCGCCCCACAGCA
>JADBJO010009597.1:0-5000 GCA_016801955.1 Conus betulinus | reverse complement strand
TGGTCTTCCCATCTTGATGCTGTATCAGCAGGAAACGACTTACTGGGTGGTCCACCATCTTGATGCTGTATCAGCAGGAAACGCCATATTGGATGGTCTTCCCATCTTGATGCTGTATCAGCAGGAAACGACTTACTGGGTGTCCACCATCTTGATGCTGTATCAGCAGGAAACGCTATATTGGATGGTCTTCCCATCTTGATGCTGTATCAGCAGGAAGGGACTTACTGGGTGGTCCACCATCTTGATGCTGTATCAGCAGGAAACGGCTTGCTGGGTGGTCCACCATCTTGGTGCTGTATCAGCAGGAAACGGCTTGCTGGGTGGTCCACCATCTTGGTGCTGTATCAGCAGGAAACGGCTTACTGGGTGGTCCACCATCTTGGTGCTGTATCAGCAGGAAACGGCTTGCTGGGTGGTCCACCATCTTGATGCTGTATCAGCAGGAAACGGCTTGCTGGGTGGTCCACCATCTTGATGCTGTATCAGCAGGAAACGCTATATTGGATGGTCTTCCCATCTTGATGTTGTATCAGCAGGAAGGGACTTACTGGGTGGTCCACCATCTTCTAGTTCTTTCACCCTGAAACGACCTGTCTCCAGATAGCCATCCATTTTGTTTCAAATCATCACCTGGAAACGCAATATTTGGGTGGTTCATCCGTGTTCTCGTTCTTTCACCCCTGAAAGAACAAATCAGGTGGTACATCGGTCTTCTTGTTCTTTCATCCTAAAAGAACATATCAGGTGGTACATTCGTCTCTTGTTCTTTCATCCCAAAAGAATATATCAGGTGGTACATCCGTCTTCTTGTTCTTTTTCCCCAAAAGAACATATCAGTCTTTCTGTTCTGTCGTTAGGAAATGACATATCGGGTGGCCCGCCCATCTTGTCACGGCATGACGAAGGGAAAATGTTGGCTGGAGTGCAATGGAACGACAGGGTTGTTTAGACTGTCTAATGTACAGCGATAGCTCGAGGGTCATGGCTGTATGACATTAGATACGTTATTTTGTAATCACGTCTTTTTCTCCGCTAATTTTCTTTTAATTATGGTGTCCTTTATGATGTTCACTTTTGGGGACTCTCGTAGAGAGTAATTATTCCGTCTGTGTATGGCTGTATCTTTCTCTGTCTCTGGCTTTAGCTGTATTTCCATGTGCCTCTCTCTATCTCTCTATGTCCCTGTATGTCTGTCTATCTGTTTGTGTGTCTGTCTGTCTCTCTTCTTCTCCCTCTTTCCCTCTCTCTCTCTCTCTCTCCCTTTCTCTCTCCACCCTTCCCTTCCTCTCTCTCTCTCTCTCTCTCTCTCTCTCTCTCTCTCTCTCTCTCTCTCTCTCTCTCTCTCTCTCTCTCTCTCTATCTCTCGCTGTCTTCCTCTTTTTACCTCTCTACAGCTGTTTTTGTTCTGTCTCTGTCTCTATCTCTTTCTTTCACTGAATCTGTTTCTATCTTTCTTCTTCTCTGTCTCTATCTTTCTCTCTCACGTCTCCCTGTCACCGTGTCTTTCAGTCTCTCTCTCCGTCACTCTGTCTTTTCTTTGTCTCTCTCTGTCTATTTTTGTCATCTGTTCTCTATACAAACAGCAAACTATCTGAGATGAGATGAGTGTTAAAAACTGTCCGCCGGGCTGAGTAAAGAAACATCACTGGTGTCACCACAGGCCTACTGGCTGTCAGTCGTTTAGAAAGAAACATCACTGGTATCACCACAGGCCTACTGGCTGTCAGTCGTTCATAAAGAAACATCACTGATATCACCACAGGCCTACTGGCTGTCAATCATTTATAAAGAAACATCACTGGTGTCACCACAGGCCTACTGGCTGTCAATCATTTATAAAGAAACATCACTGGTGTCACCACAGGCCTACTGGCTGTCAGTCGTTTAGAAAGAATATCACTGGTGTCACCACAGGCCTACTGGCTGTCAGTCGTTTAGAAAGAAACATCACTGGTGTCACCACAGGCCTACTGGCTGTCAGTCGTTTAGAAAGAAATATCACTGGTGTTACCACAGGCCTACTGGCTGTCAATCATTTATAAAGAAACATCACTGACATCACCACAGGCCTACTGGCTGTCAATCCTCTATAAAGAAACATCACTGGTATCACCGCAGGCCTACTGGCTGTCAGTCGTTTATAAAGCAGTAGTTAGTTTGTTGGCACTTACTCAAAAACACTTTGATTTGAATAGGACTGAGTTGCTTCCACCCATGTCAAAAAGATGGTCAATTCCAATGATACTAATCCTCTCTGACACAAATGGTTACAGGTGGCATTAGAAGTAGACAATAAAGGCGCGGGAGAAGGCTGTTCGATGTTAGAAAAGCTACAGTCGTTTTGGAGTTCAATGGCCATGTTGCAGTCATCGCTCAACGACAGTAAAACAGAGCGACCATGGCAGCAGGCTTTTATTTTCGCCTTCTTGTCCTTCATGAGACTGTCTTTAAATGTGAGGCATCTCTTAAAAAAAAAAGAAAAACTATAAAGCATCTCTTTCAAAAACAAACTATGAAGCATCTCTTTGGAAAAAAACAAACTATGATGCATCTCTTTGGAAAAACAAAAACTATGAAGCATCTCTTTGGAAAAACAAACTATGAAGGCATCTCTTTGTAAAAACAAACTATGAGGCATCTCTTTGGAAAAACAAAACTGTGAGGCATCTCTTTGGGGGAAAAACTATGAGGCATCTCTTTGGGGGAGGGGGGGGAATTATGAGGCATCTCTTTTGGGAAAAACAAACTATGAGGCATCTCTTTGGGGGAAAAAAACTATGAGGCATCTCTTTGGAGAAAAAACTATGAAGCGTCCCTTTGGAAAAAACAAACTATGAAGCATCTCTTTGGGAAAAACAAACTATGAAACATCTCCTTGGGAACAACAAATTATTAAGCATATCTTTGCAGAAAAAAAAACGATGAGGCATGCGTTCTTCACAGTGGTGCTGTCTCTTCAGCTCTGTCAACTGGTTTTGTCTGTCTCTACCTCAGCAACCCATCCTACAGGTGACACATCTCCCTGACCCATCCTACAGGTGACACATCTCCCTGACCCATCCTACAGGTGGCACATCTCCCTGATCCATCCTACAGGTGACACATCTCCCTGACACATCCTACAGGTGACACATCTCCCTGACCCATCCCACAGGTGACACATCTCTCTGACCCATCCTACAGGTGACACATCTCCTGACCCATCCTACAGGTGACACATCTCCTGACCCATCCTACAGGTGACACGTCTCCCTGACCCATCCTACAGGTGACAATCTCCCTGACCCATCTTACAGGTGACACACTGACCCATCCTACAGGTGACACATCTCCCTGACCCATCCTACAGGTGACACATCTCCCTGATCCATCCTACAGTGTGACACATCTCCCTGACACATCCTACAGGTGACACATCTCCCTGACCCATCCCACAGGTGACACATCTCTCTGACCCATCCTACAGGTGACACATCTCCTGACCCATCCTACAGGTGACACATCTCCTGACCCATCCTACAGGTGACACACTGACCCATCCTACAGGTGACACACTGACCCATCCTACAGGTGACACACTGACCCATCCTACAGGTGACACACTGACCCATCCTACAGGTGACACATTTTCCTGACCCATCCCTGACCCATCCTACGGGTGACACGTCTTCCTGATCCATCGTACAGGTAACACACTGACCCATCCTACAGGTGACACACTGACCCATCCTACAGGTGACACGTCTTCCTGATCCATCGTACAGGTAACACACTGACCCATCCTACAGGTAACACACTGACCCATCCTACAGGTGACACGTCTTCCTGATCCATCGTACAGGTAACACACTGACCCATCCCACAGGTGACACATCTCTCCCTGATCCATCCTACAGGTGACACATCTCCCTGACCCATCCTACAGGTGACACATCTCCCTGACCCATCCTACAGGTGACACACTGACCCATCCTACAGGTGACACATCTCCCTGACCCATCCTACAGGTGACACACTGACCCATCCTACAGGTGACACGTCTTCCTGATCCATCGTACAGGTGACACACTGACCCATCCTACAGGTGACACATCTCCGTGACCAATTCCTGACCCATCCTACAGGTGACATATCTCCCTGACCCATCCTACAGGTTACACATTGATCCATCCCAGAGGTGACACATCTCCCTGACCCATCCTACAGGTGACACATCTCCCTGACCCATCCTACAGGTGACACATCTCCCTGACCCATCCTACAGGGTGACACATCTCCCTGACCCATCCTACAGGTGACACATCTCCCTAATCCATCCTACAGGTGACACATCTCCCTGACCCATCCTACAGGTGACACATCTCCCTGACCCATCCTACAGGTGACACATCTCCTGACCCATCCTACAGGTGACACACTGACCCATCCTACAGGTGACACACTGACCCATCCTACAGGTGACACATCTCCCTAATCCATCCTACAGGTGACACATCTCCCTGACCCATCCTACAGGTGACACACTTACCCATCCTACAGGTGACACACCTCCATGACCCATCCTACAGGTAACACATCTCCCCGACCCATCCTACAGGTAACACATCTCCTGGCCCATCCTACAGGTGACACATCTCCCTGACCCATCCTACAGGTGACACACTGACCCCATCCTACAGGTGACACACTGACCCATCCTACAGGTGACCCACACTGACCCATCCTACAGGTGACACATCTCCCTGACCCATCCTACGGGTGACACATCTCCCTGACGCGTCCTACAGGTGACACATCTCCCTGACCCATCCTACAGGTGACACACTTACCCATCCTACAGGTGACACACCTCCATGACCCATCCTACAGGTAACACATCTCCTGGCCCATCCTACAGGTGACACATCTCCCTGACCCATCCTACAGGTGACACATCTCCCTGACCCATCCTACAGGTGACACGTCTCCCTGATCCACCCTACAGGTGACACATCTCC
>JADBJO010009596.1:70937-81808 GCA_016801955.1 Conus betulinus | reverse complement strand
GATTGTAGTTTTACTCCCTGATATGTGCTTTTTTTTGTCAGCTCATTTCTTTGATTTAGGTTCGTCCTCGTTTCAGCTACCAGTTAATTCATGTTCTAATCCTCATGAAATGAAAGTCTCCATGAATGCTTAGGTTTACCATTTGTTTGACTAATGTGGTAAAAATGAAGTAGTTTCAACACCATTAAGTATTGCGTCATTCTTGTAGTGCGTTGGTCAGTACTCACAAGGAAGAGACACTTGCTACTTGGGTTTGAAACGGCATGGCCCTGCAAGATTGTGTCAGAAAGAAGATGGGGACGTTATTTTTAGTGTTTCAGATCGGATTACAAGCTGTAGACATATCATGTCCACAGAAATGAGCCCATCACTTCTGTTCTGCTCTCGCCTCTCTCTCTCATCGCTACTCCTCTCTCTCTCTCTACTCTCTCTGTAGGGGGCTGGTTCCACTTCAGATCTGGGTTGCTCTCCATTCTGTGTCTTTTTTTTTTTTTTCCCCTCGTAAATCTTGATTTCTATGTTTACACAGTATTTTTATCGTCAAAGAAAGATTCATTTATTCTGGTTTCAAGACTCAGTGCTCCCTGAGGCGGTCCTAACGCGAAATTTTCAATAATCCGGGTGAGAGATGCCCGAGTCTGGCTATGATGCTTACATTACGATCATCTACATCATCTAATTAATACATATATGACATGAGTATATGCCAATACATACTTCTCACTTCAGACCGAACTCTCCAAAGGTCGGTAAGTAACATATATAAAACTATGGTTTCGCCCTCATGTAAAAAAGATTGTTTAAAAAAAAGCACACACACACACAAATGGTCGCGCCAATGAGGAATGCCTATACACATTGCTCTGAGTTCAAAAGACAAAAGTCAACGAAATGTACATGCCATGGAGAAAAAAAGCCGAGAGGGACATAAAATGTTCTTCTCTTCTGTTCCCATTACGCCTTAGTTCCAAGCATTGAACATTTTTTTTTTTTCTTTTTTTGTATCAGATATAAGATATCACTACTCACAGTCAAAGTGAAAACAAGAAACCAAATGACTTCTGTTAAATGACAGCATAAAATTAGATGTAAGCCAGTGCTTAAATCTGAAGATATTTTTACAGTCTTTGAGCATCAATAGTACATTTTTCGTCAATAACAACACAATCTCTTTCACATTGTTTCGTCTAAAAGCGATGAAAAATCTACAAGGAGATCCAGTTTCCCATATGTTATATGGGAATAGTTGTTCAATGTTACTCGCACCGTTGTATATCTTCTTGTTTTCTCAAACACGGGACTCTGTTCCCTAGGCTTGAACATCCCGAAAATGCATTGTATGGTCGGCTGGGCTATAGATATCAATAATGATAATATACAATAGTAATAATGACGATGATAATGATAATAATAATAATGATGACATAAATTCATAAGGGCAATACTGTGCTTTTCCATGACAATTAAAAGCCTCCGAGCTTATACAGTAAAAGACATTCTACAATGATCTAGAGAAATGCAAGCTTCAAGCTATGCATTAACAATGAGACGGATAATTTTACTCGTGTAAAGGCCTTCAGTGGCATGATCAATTGAAAGGGAAAGTATGGAGAAAAAAGTAAATAATTAACCAACAGTCAACCGAACATACTTACTCAACCTAAGCAGCCTGGAAAAATGCACCACAGATATCAGCAGCTGTAGAGACAAAAATGCTCAGGCCCTCATCACACAATCAATACATTTACAGAAACCCAATCAAATGCAGCGTTTTGCAAAAATCTTACGCTACTTGCACAGTGCAAAACAAAACAACAACAAAACAAAACAAAAAAACCGCTACTTGCACGATAAAAAGAAAAACCCGCCACATGCACATTGTAAAACATCGCTACTTGCACAGTGCAAAAAAAAAACGCTATTTACACAATGTGAAAAAACGGCTACTTGCACAGTGTTAAAAAAAACCGCTACCTGCAAGTCTAGGAAAAACCGCTACTTACAAAAGTGTTAAAAAAGCGCTCCTTGCAAGTGTAAAAATCACCACTTGCACAGTGTAAAAACGATACATAAACAGTGTGAAAAAACCGCTACTTGCACAGGCTAAAAAAAAACGCCACTTGCAAGTGTAAAAAAACACTACTACACAGTGTAAAAAATACTACTTGCAAGTGTGTAAAAAATCACTACTTGCACAGTGCAAAAACAAACGCTAGTTACACAGTATAAAAAACGCTACCTGCAAGTGTAAAAACGCTACTTGCAAGTGTAAAAAAGCGCTGGGAACAGAGAGAGAGACAGGTAAGAGTCCAGACAGGCAGTTGTAGCAGCATGGGGACAAAGAGAAAGAGTTCCAGACAGACAGGTGTAGCAGCATGGGGACAAGAGAAAGAGTTCCAGACTTACACAGACAGTTGTAGCAGCATGGGGACAAGAGAAAGAGTTCCAGACAGACAGGTGTAGCAGCATGGGGGACAAGAGAAAGAGTTCCAGTTTTTGCCAGACAGTTGTAGCAGCATGGGGACAAGAGAGTTCCAGACAGACAGGTTGTAGCAGCATGGGGACAAGAGAGTTCCAGACAGACAGTTGTAGCAGCATGGGGACAAGAGAGTTCCAGACAGACAGGTGTAGCAGCATGGGGACAAGAGAGTTCCAGACAGACAGGTGTAGCAGCAGGATGGGGACAAGAGAAAGAGTTCCAGACAGACAGTTGTAGCAGCGTGGGGACAAGAGAAAGAGTTCCAGACAGACAGGTGTAGCAGCGTGGGGACAAGAGAGTTTCCAGACAGACAGGTGTAGCAGCATGGGGACAAGAGAGTTCCAGACAGACAGGTGTGTAGCAGCATGGGGACAAGAGAGAGTTCCAGACAGACAGGTGTAGCAGCATGGGGACAAGAGTTCCAGACGACAGACAGACAGGTTGTAGCAGCGTGGGGGAAGGTGTAAGAGAGTTCCAGACAGACAGGTGTAGCAGCATGGGGACAAGAGAGAGTTCCAGACAGACAGGTGTACCAGCATGGAGACAAGAGAGTTCCAGACAGACAGTTGTAGCAGCATGGGGACAAGAGAAAGAGTTCCAGACAGACAGGTGTAGCAGCATGGGGACAAGAGAAAGAGTTCCAGACAGACAGGTGTAGCAGCAGTGGGGACAAGAGGACAAGAGAGTCCAGACAGACAGATGTAGCAGCATGGGGACAAGAGAAAGAGTTCCAGACAGACAGTTGTAGCAGCATGGGGACAAGAGAGTTCCAGACAGACAGGTGTAGCAGCATGGGGACAGGAGAAAGAGTTCCAGACAGACAGGTGTAGCAGCATGGGGACAAGAGAGTTCCAGACAGACAGGTGTAGCAGCATGGGGACAAGAGAGTTCCAGACAGACAGTTGTAGCAGCATGGGGACAAGAGAGAGAGTTCCAGACAGACAGTTGTAGCAGCATGGGGACAAGAGAAAGAGTTCCAGACAGACAGTTGTAGCAGCATGGGGACAAGAGAAAGAGTTCCAGACCAGAAAGTTCCAGGTTAGCAGCATGGGGACAAGAGAGTTCCAGACAGACAGGTGTAGCAGCATGGGGACAAGAGAGTTCCAGACAGACAGACAGATGTAGCAGCATGGGGACAAGAGAGTTCCAGACAGACAGGTGTAGCAGCATGGGGACAAGAGAGTTCCAGACAGACAGGTGTA
Source organism: Conus betulinus (assembly GCA_016801955.1). Classification (NCBI taxonomy): domain Eukaryota; kingdom Metazoa; phylum Mollusca; class Gastropoda; order Neogastropoda; family Conidae; genus Conus; species Conus betulinus. Next base: position 78,127 of record JADBJO010009596.1, on the reverse strand, counting down.
GCAGCGTGGGGACAAGAGAGTTCCAGACAGACAGTTGTAGCAGCATGGGGACAAGAGAAAGAGTTCCAGACAGACAGTTGTAGCAGCATGGGGACATGAGAGTTCCAGACAGACAGGTGTAGCAGCATGGGACAAGAGAGTTCCAGACAGAGAGGTGTAGCAGCATGGGGACAAGAGAGTCCCAGACAGACAGGTGTAGCAGCATGGGGACAAGAGAGTTCCAGACAGACAGGTGTAGCAGCATGGGGACAAGAGAGAGTTCCAGACAGACAGGTGTAGCAGCATGGGGACAAGAGAAAGAGTTCCAGACAGAGAGGTGTAGCAGCATGGGGACAAGAGAGTTCCAGACAGACAGGTGTAGCAGCATGGGGACAAGAGAAAGAGTTCCAGACAGACAGGTGTAGCAGCATGGGGACAAGAGAGTCCAGACAGACAGGTGTAGCAGCATGGGGACAAGAGAAAGAGTTCCAGACAGACAGGTGTAGCAGCATGGGGACAAGAGAAAGAGTTCCAGACAGACAGGTGTAGCAGCATGGGGACAAGAGAGTTCCAGACAGACAGGTGTAGCAGCATGGGGACAAGAGAAAGAGAGTTCCAGACAGACAGGTGTAGCAGCATGGGGACAAAAAGAGTTCCAGACAGACAGGTGTAGCAGCATGGGGACAAGAGAGTTCCAGACAGACAGGTGTAGTAGCAGCATGGGGACAAGAGAGTTCCAGACAGACAGGTGTAGCAGCATGGGGACAAGAGAAAGAGTTCCAGACAGACAGGTGTAGCAGCATGGGGACAAGAGAAAGAGTTCCAGACAGACAGGTGTAGCAGCATGGGGACAAGAGAGTTCCAGACAGACAGGTGTAGCAGCATGGGGACAAGAGAGTTCCAGACAGACAGGTGTAGGAGCATGGGGACAAGAGAAAGAGTTCCAGACAGACAGGTGTAGCAGCATGGGGACAAGAGAGTTCCAGACAGACAGTTGTAGCAGCGTGGGGACAAGAGAAAGAGTTCCAGACAGACAGTTGTAGCAGCATGGGGACAAGAGAGTTCCAGACAGACAGTTGTAGCAGCATGGGGACAAGAGAGTTCCAGACAGACAGGTGTAGCAGCATGGGGACAAGAGAAAGAGTTCCAGACAGACAGGTGTAGCAGCATGGGGACAAAAGAGTTTCCAGACAGACAGTTGTAGCAGCATGGGGACAAGAGAAAGAGTTCCAGACAGACAGTTGTAGCAGCATGGGGACAAGAGAGTTCCAGACAGACAGGTGTAGCAGCAGCATGGGGACAAAAGAGTTCCAGACAGACAGGTGTAGCAGCATGGGACAAGAGAAAGAGTTCCAGACAGACAGATGTAGCAGCATGGGGACAAGAGAGTTCCAGACAGACAGGTGTAGCAGCATGGGGACAAGAGAGTTCCAGACAGACAGGTGTAGCAGCATGGGGACAAAGAGTTCCAGACAGACAGTTGTAGCAGCATGGGGACAAGAGAGTTCCAGACAGACAGGTGTAGCAGCATGGGGACAAGAAGAGTTCCAGACAGACAGGTGTAGCAGCATGGGGACAAGAGAGTTCCAGACAGACAGGTGTAGCAGCATGGGGACAAAAGAGTTCCAGACAGACAGGTGTAGCAGCATGGGGACAAGAGAGTTCCAGACAGACAGGTGTGTAGCAGCATGGGGACAAGAGAGTTCCAGACAGACAGGTGTAGCAGCATGGGGACAGAAAAGAGTTCCAGACAGAGAGGTGTAGCAGCATGGGACAAGAGAGTTCCAGACAGACAGGTGTAGCAGCATGGGGACAAAAGAGTTCCAGACAGACAGTTGTAGCAGCATGGGGACAAGAGAGTTCCAGACAGACAGGTGTAGCAGCATGGGGACAAGAGAAAGAGTTCCAGACAGACAGTGTAGCAGCATGGGGACAAGAGAAAGAGTTCCAGACAGACAGGTGTAGCAGCATGGGGACAAGAGAGTTCCAGACAGACAGGTGTAGCAGCATGGGGACAAGAGAAAGAGTTCCAGACAGACAGGTGTAGCAGCATGGGGACAAGAGAAAGAGTTCCAGACAGACAGATGTAGCAGCATGGGGACAAGAGAAAAGAGTTCCAGACAGACAGGTGTGTAGCAGCATGGGGACAAAAGAGTTCCAGACAGACAGGTGTAGCAGCATGGGGACAAGAGAGTTCCAGACAGACAGGTGTAGCAGCATGGGGACAAGAGAGTTCCAGACAGACAGGTGTAGCAGCATGGGGACAAGAGAAAGAGTTCCAGACAGACAGGTGTAGCAGCATGGGGACAAGAGAAAGAGTTCCAGACAGACAGGTGTAGCAGCATGGGGACAAGAGAGAGTTCCAGACAGACAGGTGTAGCAGCATGGGGACAAGAGAGTTCCAGACAGACAGGTGTAGCAGCATGGGGACAAGAGAAAGAGTTCCAGACAGACAGTGTAGCAGCATGGGGACAAGAGAGTTTCCAGACAGACAGTTGTAGCAGCATGGGGACAAGAGAAAGAGTTCCAGACAGACAGTTGTAGCAGCATGGGGACAAGAGAGTTCCAGACAGACAGTTGTAGCAGCATGGGGACAAGAGAGTTCCAGACAGACAGGTGTAGCAGCATGGGGACAAAGAGAAAGAGTTCCAGACAGACAGGTGTAGCAGCAGCATGGGGAAAAGTTCCAGACAGACAGTTGTAGCAGCATGGGGACAAGAGAAAGAGTTCCAGACAGACAGTTGTAGCAGCATGGGGACAAGAGAGTTCCAGACAGACAGGTGTAGCAGCATGGGGACAAAAGAGTTCCAGACAGACAGGTGTAGCAGCATGGGGACAAGAGAAAGAGTTCCAGACAGACAGATGTAGCAGCATGGGGACAAGAGAGTTCCAGACAGACAGGTGTAGCAGCATGGGGACAAGAGAGTTCCAGACAGACAGGTGTAGCAGCATGGGGACAAAAAGAGTTCCAGACAGACAGTTGTAGCAGCATGGGGACAAGAGAGTTCCAGACAGACAGGTGTAGCAGCATGGGGACAAAAGAGTTCCAGACAGACAGGTGTAGCAGCATGGGGACAAGAGAGTTCCAGACAGACAGGTGTAGCAGCATGGGGACAAAAAGAGTTCCAGACAGACAGGTGTAGCAGCATGGGGACAAGAGAGTTTCCAGACAGACAGTTGTAGCAGCATGGGGACAAGAGAGTTCCAGACAGACAGGTGTAGCAGCATGGGGACAAAAAGAGTTCCAGACAGACAGGTGTAGCAGCATGGGGACAAGAGAAAGAGTTCCAGACAGACAGGTGTAGCAGCATGGGGACAAAAGAGTTCCAGACAGACAGTTGTAGCAGCATGGGGAGACAGAGAGTTCCAGACAGACAGGTGTAGCAGCATGGGGACAAAGAGAAAGAGTTCCAGACAGACAGTTGTAGCAGCATGGGGACAAGAGAAAGAGTTCCAGACAGACAGTTGTAGCAGCATGGGGACAAGAGAGTTCCAGACAGACAGGTGTAGCAGCATGGGGACAAGAGAAAGAGTTCCAGACAGACAGGTGTAGCAGCATGGGGACAAGAGAAGAGTTCCAGACAGACAGGTGTAGCAGCATGGGGACAAGAGAAAGAGTTCCAGACAGACAGGTGTAGCAGCATGGGGACAAGAGAGTTCCAGACAGACAGGTGTGTAGCAGCATGGGGACAAGAGAGTTCCAGAGACAGACAGTTGTAGCAGCATGGGGACAAGAGAGTTCCAGACAGACAGGTGTAGCAGCATGGGGACAAGAGAAAGAGTTCCAGACAGACAGGTGTAGCAGCATGGGGACAAGAGAAAGAGTTCCAGACAGACAGTTGTAGCAGCATGGGGACAAGAGAAAGAGTTCCAGACAGACAGTTGTAGCAGCATGGGGACAAGAGAGTTCCAGACAGACAGTGTAGCAGCATGGGGACAAGAGAGTTCCAGACAGACAGGTGTAGCAGCATGGGGACAAGAGAAAGAGTTCCAGACAGACAGGTGTAGCAGCATGGGGACAAGAGAAGTTCCAGATAGACAGGTGTAGCAGCATGGGGACAAGAGAAAGAGTTCAGACAGACAGGTTGTACAGTGTAGCAGCATGGGGACAAGAGAGTTCCAGACAGACAGGTGTAGCAGCATGGGGACAAGAGAGTTCCAGACAGACAGGTGTAGCAGCATGGGGACAAGAGAAAGAGTTCCAGACAGACAGGTGTAGCAGCATGGGGACAAGAGAGTTCCAGACAGACAGGTGTAGCAGCATGGGGACAAGAGAAAGAGTTCCAGACAGACAGGTGTAGCAGCATGGGAACAAGAGAAAGAGTTCCAGACAGACAGGTGTAGCAGCATGGGGACAAGAGAGTTCCAGACAGACAGGTGTAGCAGCATGGGGACAAGAGAGTTCCAGACAGACAGGTGTAGCAGCATGGGGACAAGAGAGTTCCAGACAGACAGGTGTGTAGCAGCATGGGGGGACAAGAGAGTTCCAGACAGACAGGTGTAGCAGCATGGGGACAAGAGAGTTCCAGACAGACAGGTGTAGCAGCATGGGGACAAGAGAAAGAGTTCCAGACAGACAGTTGTAGCAGCATGGGGACAAGAGAGTTCCAGACAGACAGTTTTAGCAGCATGGGGACAAGAGAGTTCCAGACAGACAGGTGTAGCAGCATGGGGACAAGAGAGTTCCAGACAGACAGTTGTAGCAGCATGGGGACAAGAGAGTTCCAGACAGACAGACAGGTGTAGCAGCATGGGGACAAGAGAGTTCCAGACAGACAGGTGTAGCAGCATGGGGACAAGAGAAAGAGTTCCAGACAGACAGGTGTAGCAGCATGGGGACAAGAGAGTTTCCAGACAGACAGGTGTAGCAGCATGGGGACAAGAGAAAGAGTTCCAGACAGACAGGTGTAGCAGCATGGGGACAAGAGAGTTCCAGACAGACAGGTGTAGCAGCATGGGGACAAGAGAAAGAGTTCCAGACAGACAGGTGTAGCAGCATGGGGACAAGAGAGTTCCAGACAGACAGGTGTAGCAGCATGGGGACAAGAGAAAGAGTTCCAGACAGACAGGTGTAGCAGCATGGGGACAAGAGAGTTCCAGACAGACAGGTGTAGCACAAGAGAGTTCCAGACAGACAGGTGTAGCAGCATGGGGACAAGAAAGAGTTCCAGACAGACAGGTGTAGCAGCATGGAGAAGAGAGAGTTCCAGACAGACAGGTGTAGCAGCATGGGGACAAGAGAGTTCCAGACAGACAGGTGTAGCAGCAGCATGGGGACAAGAGAGTTCCAGACAGACAGGTGTAGCAGCATGGGGACAAGAGAGTTCCAGACAGACAGGTGTAGCAGCATGGGACAAGAGAGTTCCCAGACAGACAGTTGTAGCAGCATGGGGACAAGAGAGTTCCAGACAGACAGTTGTAGCAGCATGGGGACAGAGAGTTCCAGACAGACAGGTGTAGCAGCATGGGGACAAGAGAGTTCCAGACAGACAGGTGTAGCAGCATGGGGACAAGAAGAAAGAGTTCCAGACAGACAGGTGTAGCAGCATGGGGACAAAAGAGTTCCAGACAGACAGGTGTAGCAGCATGGGGACAAGAGAGTTCCAGACAGACAGGTGTAGCAGCATGGGGACAAGAGAGTTCCAGACAGACAGGTGTAGCAACATGGGGACAAGAGAAAGTTCCAGACAGACAGGTGTAGCAGCATGGGGACAAGAGAAAGAGTTCCAGACAGACAGGTGTAGCAGCATGGGGACAAGAGAGTTCCAGACAGACAGGTGTAGCAGCATGGGGACAAAGAGAAAGAGTTCCAGACAGACAGGTGTAGCAGCGTGGGAACAAGAGAAAGAGTTCCAGACAGACAGGTGTAGCAGCGTGGGAACAAGAGAATAGAGTTCCAGACAGCACAAGGTGTAGCAGCATGGGGACAAAGAATTTTCTAAAGTTTCTCTCAGGTCTGGTGCACAAGATGACACAGCATGTGCAAAAACACATGAAGGCACAATCTGGGGTACGGAGTAAACATAACACTGATTGTGTATGCAGTACGAAACAAGCAAGCGAACTTGTCAATGATTCGTTTGCATGTCGTTCTTCATATATAAACAAATGACAGACATTTCAAAAAATGCACAGTTGCACAAGACGCAGTGAAGAATTTTCTAAAGTTTCTTCTTTTTCGACACACTCGTTGCACAAGACAGAAGTGTAATAAAAGCGAGTTGAAATTTGGACAGTTGCAGATACAGAATGTGGTAAAGTAAGTTTGTGACAATCAAGATAGAATGGAGATATGCGACATGCATTTGAGTGCGTTGCACAAGACGCAGTGTAATAAACAGCAGTGAAATAAACAAAGGACACATTCGTTGCACAAGACGTTGTAATAAACAAAGGACACACTCGTTGCACAAGACAGTGTAATAAACAGAGGACATACTCGTTGCACAAGACATAGTGTAATAAACAAGGAGACAGTCGTTGCACAAGATAATAAACAAAGGAGACACGCTCGTTGCACAAGACGCAGTGTAATAAAAACAAGACACACTACTCGTTGCACAAGACACAGTGTAATAAAAAAAGGACACTCTCGTTGCACAAGACATAGTGTAATAAACATAGGACACACTCGTTTCACAAGACGCAGTGTAATAAACAAAGGACACTCTCGTTGCACAAGACGCAGTGTAATAAACAAAGGACACACTCGTTGCACAAGACGCAGTGTAATAAACATAGGACACACTCGTTGCACAAGACATAGTGTAATAAACAAGGACACAAGACACAAGACGCAGTGTAATAAACAAAGGACACACTCGTTGCACAAGACGCAGTGTAATAAACATAACACATAGGACACACTCGTTGCACAAGACATAGTGTAATAAACAAAGGACACACTCGTTGCACAAGACACAGTGTAATAAACAAAGGAGACACTCGTTGCACAAGACGCAGTGTAATAATAAACAAAGGAGACATTCGTTGCACAAGACGCAGTGTAATAAACATAGGACACAATCGTTTCACAAGACGTAGTGTAATAAACAAAGGACACTCTCGTTGCACAAGACACAGTGTAATAAACAAAGGAGACACTCGTTGCACAAAGACAGTATAATAAACAAAAGACACGCTTATTGCACAAGACGCAGTGTAATAAACAAAGGACACTCTCGTTGCACAAGACAGTGTAATAAACAAAG
>JADBJO010009596.1:55937-65937 GCA_016801955.1 Conus betulinus | reverse complement strand
GCACCCACAGACAAAGGGAGGAATAAGGCGTAAACAGCACCCACAGACAGATGGAGGAACAGGGTATTAACAGCAATCACGGACAGACGGAACCTCCCGGCAGTCCTAATAGGGCGTCAACAGCACCCACAGACAGACGTAGGAATAGGGTGTCAACAGCACCCACAGACAGACGTAGGAATAGGGTGTCAACAGCACCCACGGACAGATGGAGGAATAGGGTGTCAACAGCACCCACGGACAGACGGAGACTCCAGGCAGTCTTCTTAATAGGCGTCAACAGCACCCACAGACAGACGTAGGAATAGGGCGTCAACAGCACCCACGAACAGACGGAGGCTCCCGTACACACACACACGCACACACACACACACACACACACACACACACACACACACACACACACACACACACACATATATATATATATATATATTTTTTTTTTTTTTTTTTTTTTTTTTTTTTTTTGATAGCGATAGTGACGATGAAGATGACGACAGCAATTCTTTGAGTCGGTATCGCATGGCGGAAAACACTACTTACCTGGGATCAAAATAAGACACATTTTCAGCCGTACACCAAGGCTACATCTTACTTGGGATCAAACGAAGACACATTACAGCCGTACAGCAAGGCAGCATCGTCGTCAAAGGAAAAGTCATTCCTGATCCTGGAAGTGACATCATCTCAAGTCAGGTCAAGCCACATCAATTCGTCAATGACTGTTACCAGCTAACCAATAAAACAAAAGGAGCGGCATCTGTTAAAACTTTGATTAAAATGTAAGTGATAAAACCTACAGCGCTGTTTCTTGCTGGTGCAGTCGTCAGGGTATGGGGGGTCGGTGTTGTCAGTGTTTTTTTTTTTTTTTTATATACGTGTTCGCTGTCTGCCATCACGTGCGGTCAGTGTTTTTCATGTGTTTTTTTTTTTTTTTATTTCTGCTCGCTGATAGGAACTTCCATTTGTGTCTGCAATTGTTAACCATTTCTATCCTAGTGTTTAGGGTTGCTAATTTTGGTTTGCATAGGATCATATATTTTTGTTAGGCATAAATTACATCTTTTTGAAATGTTATTATATGATGCAGCTCTTTTTAAGATTTCCAGGATATGTTGTAGTCTATTTTTTTTTCTTTGAGTTTCCAAATATTTTACTCAATTCTGTTTGATTTTTGTATCTTTCTTTGTTAAATGACTGTTTATGATTTGCATATCTAGTTTTAAATGGTTTTCAGTGATACCTATATATGTTTCTTCGTTTTTGAGATTCGGCATACATGAGTATGATAATTTGATGTTGTGCTGTTAAATAAATAACAAATAAATATATATATATATATATATATCTATGTATGTATATATATATATATATATATATATATATATATATATATATATAGATATAGAGAGAGAGAGAGAGAGAGAGAGAGAGAAACTGGACGGAGAGAGAGAGCTGAGTGGGTGGGGCAGGAGCGGGAATTTGGAGGGGGGGGAGGGAGGATATAGGACGGAGGGGTCGCAAAACGGTAGCACCGTTGTTAACACTCCCAAATGAACAGACAGCAAATGACTGGAAGTGGCTGTTTATTATCGACGCGCACGTCTGTAAATGAGCACTATTTTAAGCCCAGAACTATTGTCAGGCTACAAATCAAAGAGTGTATCAGACTGAAGGCAGTTTAACCCTTTCACCCCCTTCTGGCAGACAGGCCTTACACTTCTCAACCCAGCTGGGCGGACGTGACCGTGTCTGCTTGGACGGAAAGGATACATCTTTTGAAATCTATTGCCTTAAACGCTCCTCCGCTCGCGCTCGTCAGCTACTTCAGCCAGGTGTCTTGCCTCTTTCAGCTGTTCCTTCATCTGCTCCTCTCATTCACACACCTCTGCCACGTCTCGTCTCAGAGCGTCGTTTTCTTTTTGCACCATGAAGAGTGCGGCATGGAACTCCACCATGCGCCTCAGCTTGGTAATCTCCTCTCCGTTCATGTACAGCTTCTTCATCACGTCGTCGATGGTACAACTGCGACTGTCATCACTGTTTGCATTCTTACTGTGAGAAAACAGAATCCTCTGCGCCATCTTGTTCAGTTTGTTCTTGAGCATTGTCTTCGAAGTCGAATGTCATCTGCTCGTCTCTTGGAACACAAACAAACATTTCAAGAGTTTCTTTACACGAGATAGGTGTACAGGTGGTCAGTGTCTTTGACGTCTTCACTGATTGTATCAGAGGCACTCGAACTTGGAAGAGAATCTGAATCTTCCCTTTGGTTACGCTGTCGTTTCCCTCCACCGTCGCCATGTCTTTCCATTATCGAAACTGACAGAAAAGTCCCTCATTTTCAAGATTACTTGGTCATTTTGGCCGCCAATGTCTCAAGAGCTTTCCTGCAGGCTGGTGGATGGTTTTTCTCTCTCAGTCTTGGTGCATTTCCATCGAAAATAAGTCGTTACTTAACAAAAAGAAACAACTTCAAACGGAGCCAGGAAGAAACGCGTGCGGACGGACCCGACCGTCAAACATCGCTTACCTCAATGTAGGATGTACTTTATTCGTTGACTATGCATGTTGATCCTATTTTGTACGACACATGTAATAATAATATATGTCTTGGCTTTTCTCCTTTTGGTAGACAAGTAATATTTCCTTCTCTCTGAGTAATGGACAGCTCTCCTTTTGTAAAACCTTCATTTAAAAATTGAACAACAAAATTTCGTATGTCCTTCCAGAAAAAAAGAAAACATTTACTGTTATCCCATCAGTACCAGGGCTCTTGTCATTTTGCATTCCTTTCAGTGCTTCTGAAGCTTCGCTTCGTGTCTAGTTATTTGTCCCTCTAGTTGTTTGGATTCAGCTTCTTCAAGCTTTGGTAAATTTCCAGCAAATCTGCCAGTGTCTATGTATTTTGCACTTCTTTCGTTGTATAAGTTTTCATAATAGATCTTAGTTGCATCTAATATTTCGTCTGTTTCTGTTATCATATTTCCTTGGTCTGTTACTAATTCTAACATTTGTTTGCTGACAAAATGATGTTTCTCAAGATTGCAGAAATATTTAGATCCCCCCCCCCCCCCCCCCCCCCCCCCCCCTGATGCCTATCTTGCTTTGGATCATATAGCGATCCCTTCCATTTTCTCCTTTCTTAACTGTAGCAGTTCGTCTTTGCTTTCTTGAAGTTCCCTTGATTTACTGTTAATTAGCAAATCTGTTTCAAGCGTTTGTATTTCTGATTCCAACTCTTCTTCTTTTCTTTCTGCCGAAAGTTGCAATTTTTGCTCTTATTTCCATAATTAAAACATCTAAAAACAGTTGATCACTTGTTGTGAACTGAATTTCATCCATCAGAATCTTGTGTATGTTTTCCCGTGAGTATGGGGATACTGCATACTGACGTTTTATGTGTTTTCAATTGTTTGTTTAATTAGTTCCACATAATTGTTGTCCCTTAGTGAAGCTGAGTTAAATTTCCAGAACGTTTTACTTTTATTTTCCACTTTAAAGTTGAAGTAAATGGTTATTAGAGAAAGGTCACTTCTATAGCCGTAAAGGATACCTGCGTCTTTTATCTTGCTAATAAGACTGTCGGTTAACAGGAAAAGTCTAGTCGACTCTGCTGTAAAGGGGCTGACCTTCTCCACATGTATTTAAGAACTTCCGGATTGCTCTCCAAATATCTACGAGTTCGAGATCATTCATCATCTCAAGTACTGTTTCTTTTGCTTTTGGATTGTTTACTGTCGTGTAGTTGTAATAATCTAAGTTAGAATTTATTACCAAATTCCAGTCCCTGCCCACTATGATGTTAGGAATACTTACATCATCAATTTGTTTCTTAATTTTATCAAAGAAATCGGGAGCGTCTTTGTTAGGTCCATATATATTAACCAACAGAATTTCTAGATCTACCGTTTTTAATACAAGAAGCATATAATTGCCATGTCTATATTTTACAGTTTTCAGAATTTGAAATTCAAAACTATTATTGAATAAGATGGCTACTCCTCTTGATCTAGAATTATCTGACGAAAAGACACACATTCACAGCCCCATTCAGTTCTTTCTTCTCTTTCCTTTTTTTGCAGTAAAATGCAGGTCCTGTATGAAATATATAGAGTGTCGTTTTTGTATAAGGTGTTGAAAGACAATTCTTCTTTTTTTAAAAAATAAGAACCTAGCCCCGGGCAAGAAGAAATGATAAGACTTTTCATATTTGTAACTGAGCTTTTAACGAAAATATATCACTGCATACTGCTCAAGCATCATGATGTCTATCCATGACAAATGTTCCATCTAAAATACAGCTGCCTACTGTCTTGAAAATTACTTTTAACTGAATACAATTCCATTCCATCACGTACAAAAAAAATCAGGATTTAGGAAGGTCACAAAATGACATACCTTTACATTTCTCAAGTTCATCATAATTTTGATGGTAACACACACAACCAAGCAAACAACAATAAACATGCTTCACATATGAATTCCAATGCTCAAGTTCTCTCAACAAAAGGAAAAAAAGTACAACAGTACATACAATGAACACAAAACATTCAAACAGATTTTGAAGAATACTTGGAAGATGTTGAATAAAAAAAAAAAGAGGCGCGCAGGTGTGGGAGGGGAAAGGAGGTATAGGAGGGAGGGGGGAGGGGGTTTGCTTTGGACCAGTTAAGTGTTCGATAAGTCCACTATACATGGGGCAGGCAGTGCAGCTAAGGATCAGCGTAGGTGAACCATTGCATTATAATTCACTGTATAAGCATTCTGTACATTTACAAATTCTTCATCGTACCTCAGGGGAAAATGTGATACACATATATAAATTTACATATGAGGGTAAAACCAACATCATCCACACATCATATTCTGTACAACAAGAAAACTAGCAATGCCAGCAGGTGAAAATCATCAAGTTGATATTCTAAACATATGGCGAAGGCTGGAACCGCCTTCTACAGAAAACTGGCCCTTCAACTACCAGTGACAAGCACATGCTCACAGCTACATATCCAGAGATTTTTTTTCTTTCTCTTTTCTATTTCTTTTTTTCTCTTATAAACATTCTAAGTACACAAGCATTTTGAAGCAGTTCACCATACGTTGCCAGCATGAACGCACATGTATCACATCCACACAAATGTAATCAATTGTTTTTAGATAAAAAGGAAAAAGAGCAAACAATGATGCTTTCTGGTTTAGCCAAACCTTTCAGAGAAGGGAAAAAAATTAACAGCTGTGTTGACATCATGACACTAAACCACAAGGGTATGACATCAAGTGCAGAATGTTCACAATGTATACGATGTTGACTTAGAAACATTCCCATAAAAAAAGTTATTAAAAAAACGAATTCTATGCAGACGCCTCAAAGCGAGCGAGACGAGATCATCATCCATTGTCAAACACTGAAGAAATAGTGTTCACTTATTTGTCTTTCAGGTGGTTTTTAGTGTGTGTGTGTGTGTGTGTGTGTGTGTGTGTGTGTGTGTGTGTGTGTGTGTGTGTGAGGGTGACAGAGAGAGATGTAGATAGAGAGATAGACAGACAGACAACGACAGAGACACACATACATGGACAACTGTGTTTATGTCACATATTTTATAAAGTGACATGTGCCCAGTCAAACACACACACACACACACACACACACACACACACACACACACACACACACACACACACACACACACTCATACACACACATAGCATGCGAGCGCTTCCGAAAAAAAAAAAAATGAATGAGAAAACGAACATCAAACTGAAATTAATGTCAAAAACTACATTCAGTCATTCAGGTAGAGCATTGTCTTATCCAAAGTTGACAGCTTCTGCGACATACTTGGTGAGTAATTAAATGATGCTGATATCTTTAGTGGATAGTAAATCATACAGGTTATAACGTTTTTACAACGATTATCGCGAAGAGCTGAGACTTCGTTCTGATGGCTTTTAATATGTTTTGTGATGAAGGACTGAATGTCCTTTGTCTTTTCTCACATCATTTGTACGCACTGTCCAAAAATCATCTACAGTATTTCCACATGAGTTCATCTTTTGTGGGTCCTCAAACCTAGGTTCTACTTCTAAATCTAGCCAGCGAGTTTCTATGTCATTCATTAGTAACTATGATAAAGAGTTTTTCTGGATGTAAAGAACTGTAATGTAAAGGAATGGAACCAAGAGCACTTTTCATCATCTTGCATTTTGGAATGACAGTGTTGTTTATAACAGGATGTCAAACGGTCTTTAAAATTCAGACACAGAAGGCCTCTGAGCCATACAATACTAGATCCATCTGTGGTTAGAACTCAATTTACCTGATGAACCCCAGTCATTGTTTTCTAGCTCATTCTGTTGGAGCAGCATACTATACTCTTGGCCACAGAAACCAGTTATTAGCAGCTATATAAGCTTTAACAAATATTCAACGCCTTTTCTGGAAGCTGTAATGTGTAGAGGATACCTTCCAGAATAACCATATCACTGTTTTAGATAAATGCAGTGGAGTTTTCAAGAATCCCCTAATACCTAGAGTGTGTACTTTTTCCATCTGAAGAATTTCTTCATGACTCCATATCTCCAAGCGTACGCTAACACAGGTTCCATCTGCGTATTGAATGTTTTCCGAAACAGAGAGGGATCTACTGTGTTCAGTTTCTTCATACGATTTTTAATATACCTTTCTTCCCCTTTCTGCATGTTTCAGACCATCCAGCATTCAAGCTTCTTTGTGTTGTGGAAACCATCCTTTAATATTCATATGCACTGTTTATCTTTCCTTCAACATCATTCAAACATTTTTGTCATTGAGATAAATGACCATACATATGAAAAACTAGTGTTGTGTAAATATCTTATCATATTTAGCTCATCTAAAAAAAAAACAGTCAGCAACAATTGATCTGCTTTATTTTTCAATACCACAGTCAGCCGATTCAGTAAACAATTAGCATCACTGGTCAGCAAAATCATATCATCTGCAAATGATAACATGAACGTTTGGATGTGTTGTATTCCATCTCCCATTTCATGACATTTCAGTGGCCAATTATTTTTTTTAATGCAAACATTCGAGGACTCAAAAGGCAACCTTGTTTTACACCATGGAGGCAATGAAGTATGTCACAATGGACACTTTTTTCATACACATGCAAGGACTGAATCTACATAGCATTGACTGCTCTATACAGTTTCCCACTGACACCAGGTTTTCCTCAAGACAGGCTTAAAATTTTTTTTTCTGTTTACTGTGTCAAATGCTTTTGTGAAATCTACAAAAGAGACGTACAATTCTGTTCCTTCTTTAGATACTTTTGTACTGCAATGTATATACAAGAGCGAGAGAAAAATACAGAGAGAGAGAGAGAGAGAGAGAGAGAGAGAAGACACAGACAGACAGACAGACAGACAGATACACAGACACACAGACAGACAGATGGATTGACAGAGAGACAAACAGAGAGTCATACAATGCAGAAGGATGGGGAGGGAGGGGGGCAGTGGGGGTGGAAAGGGAAGAGAAGGGGGGAGCTAACACTGACTCACCCAAAGGAATAGACGAGACAGGGCCGTAAAGGGCGGTACTGATAGTCGTCACAGGTCTCATAGCCCCCGTCACCAGCGTTGCCCAGCCGTATCATGCGCTGGCACTGGTAGTCGGTGTTGCTGAGATAACTAGACAGGACAACCAAGTAGACAATCAGGTCCTTTCTGTATTGAAGCAAGTAAGAACTGCTTCAACAAATTGAAGCAATTATACCCTCTGAAAGTGCGCAATGTCTCAATTGAGCTACAAATGTCGTCACTCCAATCTTCCACCTTTTAACCTTAACGCTAAATTCACCATCACGTCTTACACTATGGGGCAGATATGTTCTGTGGCAGCAACCTCAACGCTAAAATTCACTATGTCGTCTTACACTATGGGGCACATATATTTTGTGGAAGCAGCCTTCAACTGATTGCAGGTCTCTAGTTTAAAAAGAAAGAAAGAAGAAAAAAAATCCTCAAACACCATTAACAAAAAAAGAAAAGACAAGACAAAACATGAGAACTGCCACAAGGGGGGTGTGACGAGTCACTTGACAACCCCACCGGATCAGTCCCAACCACCCTCTTGTACAAACTGTACAAACCCAAATGGCAGAATAGATTTAAAATCTATGCCCACTCTCCCCTCTCAACCCTTCCCCCTTCTCCCCCCCCCCCCCCCCCCCCCACCCCTGAATGTGGCAGCGTGGCAGCGTGAAAAAAATTACATCATGTCATAACAATTTGCCCGTCTCCCCCTCTCTCTCCTCTCCCTCTCCCTCCAACCCCCCCCCCCCCCCCCCCCCCCCCCCCCCCCCCCCCCCCCCCACTCTTCCTACAGTATGAGCCACCCAGCTTAACACCGTATGTTACCAGAAAAGTTTACGTCACGTCATGAAGACGTCACTTGTCTTTTCCCCTACTCCTCTCTCTCTCTCTCTCTCTCTCTCTCTCTCTCTCTCTCTCTCTCTCTCTATATCTATTTCACCCACAATCTAATAGCACACTACAGAGGTCCCTCTCCCTCTCTTTCTCACTCACCTCCTTCCTTCTCTACTACCCCCCCCCCCCCCCCCTCCCCCCCTCCATATCCACCATTCACCAGCAGATCGTCACACACCGGTGCACAGCTGGTACTAGTCCAGGGTTTCACTAGTTTGCTTGCGTTCCTCTGTGGTACTTGGTGAATTAGCATTCATTCTTCTGTCTGATCTGTTAACCCCTCCCTGGTCAGTGGTGGAAGGAACAAATTCCCTCCCCCCTCCCTTTTCCTCATCTTGATTGAAACCCTGTCAGCCAGATCAGAAACCTGATTTGACACAAAAAATTGAAGTAGTGACTGCAGTACTCTTTTACCATCTTTTCCCTGATTTGACAGTTTTAGCTAAGAAGACCCATAGAAGATAGAAGGTTTAGCTTAGAAAGACCCACAGAAGATAGAAGATTTAGCTTAGAAGACCCATAGTGTTGTACCTTTACTGATGTTGTACCTTCACTGATTCCTCAAGACTAGCTATAGATCAGAACGGTGAAAGACAAAGGGACAGATGAGGCATGGTTTTCTCCTCCACCTTAACCTGGTCTGAGTTCTGATTCTCCCAGAAATGTAAGTTGAAACTGTGTTTCTACATTTTGAAATCTATACACTGATTATATGTATGCCATGTGGGTTAGCGGTGTAACTTTGTGCCAATACTTCGTGATTCTTTGTTAACAATCTGACCACTACTTTTGATGCACAATCTGACTTTTTGCCAATTCATAATTCTATCTTTTACGATGATAAATGAATGATGAACTTTGATCAAAAAGGCAGTATGCCTGTGCTAGGTGAAAACTGATAAGTTGATTTATTAATACTGGTGATTGTTGGAATGCTTTTTAGTGTATGACTTTAAGACTACACTACATGTGTACTTGGGCTAAGTGTATTCCAAGTCAATGTAATTTAATCCTAAGAAACATTGAAAAGTTATTTGAATGAAATTGTTTAGCATTGTATTACTGTCTCCTACCTTTTGTAAACTCCACTCAGCCTCTAAACAAAATGGAGATTGATAATTATAGCAAAACCAGTTTACTCAACAACTCCTTTGTTGGCTGAGTTCTCACACCTCTTCTGAAAGATAAAAGGCAAATGTGTGAACTCGAAAAGCCAAACTCTCAGCTACTTGACTACAGACCAGATTCTCTTTATCACAGACCTGGGACTGTGGCTATGCTACAAACCATGGCTAGGCTACAAACCATGGCTACGCTACAAACCATGGCTACGCTACATACACTGGGCAAGACAGGTGGTGAAGACACACCATAGCCCAGCACTACAGTAACAGGTCTTAACAACAGGATCAGTCACCAGCCACAAGAGAGAGATCAACTATCCTCTCTAATATCAGCTAAGTCTGATTGATCTTCCAAGTGGACTTCAATTCAACTCAACTCATTCAGAACTTTCCCTCACTTA
>JADBJO010009596.1:48437-53437 GCA_016801955.1 Conus betulinus | reverse complement strand
ATAATCCACGACACACGGACACATAATATAGACATCCTGACACATGATAATATATGAGACATCCACACACATCACGGTATAATAAGACACCTGACACATGATAATATATGAGACATCCACGCACATCACGGCATAATAAGACACCTGACACATGATAATATATGAGACACATCCACACACATCACGGCATAATAAGACACCTGACACATGCACAGATAACATATACCATGATACAACTCACAACATCACACAGCACATCACAAGGCATCACACAGTACACCACACATTGCATCACAACACGACATGACACATGATCACACAGGACATCACACAGTACATGTACATCACACAGTACACCACACATCATCACAACACGTCAACTTTTCATACTAACTACACAACATCACAGACACACAGTACACCACACAGTACACCACACAGTACACACAGTGCACACAAACGTCAACTTTTCATACTAAAAACACACACACAGTCACACACAGTTTACACCATACAGACATACTAACATTTCACTAACAACACAACATCACACAGCACATCACACAGTACACAGTACACCACACAGTACATCACAACACGTCACACATACTAACACAGTCATCACACAGCACATCACACAGTACATCACACAGTACACCACACAGTACATCAACACGTCACCTTTTCATACTACATCATCACACAGTACATCACACAGTACATCACACAGTACACCACACAGTACATCATCACAACACGTCACCTTTCATACTACTACACATCACACACAGTACATCACACACCACACACAGTCACCACACAGTACACCACACAGTACACAGCACACACACACAGTACACCACACAGTACATCACAACATCACAACTTTTTCATACTAACTACACATCATCACACAGTACATCACACAGTACACCACACAGTACACCACACAGTACATCACAACACGTTTTCATACTAACTACACATCATCACACAGTACATCACACAGTACATCACACAGTACACCACACAGTACATCACAACACGTCACCCATTTCATACTACAACACATCATCACACAGTACATCACACAGTACACCACAGTACATCACAACACGTCACATTTCACCACACACTACACCACACAGTACACCACACAGTACACACACAGTACATCACACAGTACACATCACACACAGTACACCACACAGTACACAGTACACCACACAGTACATCACACAACACGTCACCTTTTCAACTACACATCATCACACAGTAACACACACATCACACAGTACACAGTACATCACACAGTACCATTTCATACTAACACAGTACACACAGTACATCACACAGTACATCACAGTAATAACACGTCACCATTTCATACTAACTACACATCATCACACACAGTACATCACACACACAGTACATCACACACCATTTCAGTACACACAACACACACAGTACATCATAACACGTCACCAGTTCATTTCACTAACAACACATCATCACACACACATACACATCACACAGTACATCACACACAGTACACCACACAGTACATACACAACACACGTCACCTTTTATACAACAACACATATCACAGCACATCACACAGTACACACAGTACACACACATCATAACACGTCACCACAACCAACAACACATCACACAGTACATCACACAGTACATTAGACACATCATAACACGTCACCATTTCATACTAACTACACAACATCACACAGTACACCACACAGTACATCGCGCAGTACACCACACAGCACATCACGCAGTACACCACACAGCACATCACATCACGTTACCATTTCAGTACTACACACATCACACAGTACATCACACAGTACATCACACAGTTCACACAGTACATCACACAGTACATCACACAGTACATCACACAGTACATCACACAGTTCATCACACAGTACACAAGTCTCCTAGATCATCGGCAGTACCTGTGGAATATGTACGACAGTTCTTGTCACTCATGTTGGCCATTTCAGCATCAGCTGGAAGGTTCTTCACCTGAAAATCAACACCACCAACAACGATGAAAACAAGTCTTGCGTGTGCATGTCTCCAGATAGGCGAGCACCTTCACGTTCAGACGTGAAGATGGTATGTGCACAGACAACAACGAACTAAGATATTAGCATGGATTTAGTAGACGATTTTCGGAAAACTGCAAGGGAGATAATCTGTGTCCGAGCGAGAGTGACTCAGCCCTGTTGATGGGACAGAAGGCGTCATAGGCACGCTCAAGCAATGTTGCTTCATCAGTCATCTTGACAGTTCACTCAGAGAGAGAAAAGGACCTAAAAGTGGATGTGAAACATGATTGTCTGTAATGCAGACCGCGCACACTCCGAACGTTGTCCTGGTGTGCACTTCAGTTTGAATAATGACTGGACTTCCTAGACCTGCGTATCATGAGCGGAGAAAAGGTAAGGTAACTCTATTTACAATGGAAGACATGCTCCAGAGTAGCTCAGCAGTATAGCAGCTTCTAAATAGACACTCATTTGCGCAAACACCGATATGCAACATACATGCTGAAAACATATACACAGTGGTATACATACATACATACATACATACATACATACATACATACACGCGTGCACACAGACCCCACCGATTAATCTGTCTGTCTGTCTGTCTGTCTGTCCCTCTGTCTGTCTCTCTCTGTGTATGTGTGTGTGTGTGTGTGTGTGTGTGTGTGTGTGTGTGTGTGTGTGTGTGTAAGCAAGAAAGAGAGAGAGAGAGAGAGAGAGAGAGAGAGAGAGAGAGAGAGAGAGAGAGAGAGAGAGAGAGAGAGAGAGAGAGGAGAGGAGGAGAGAGGCAGACAGACAGACAGACAGACAGAGAGAGCGACGTTGTATACGCCACCCTGATGGCGCCACCCCGATTGCTTACATTTCCACAAGTCATAAACAGACATCATCTCGGGGTATTCCCGGTGGCGTTCTGCATCTCGCATAATGACAAACCTGCACGTTTTTAGGGGGGAGAGAGAGAGAGAGAGAGAGAGAGAGAGAGAGAGAGAGAGAGAGAGAGAGAGAGAGAGAGAGAGACTGGAGGAGGAGGAGGAGAGCTGTTTTCGGATTTTCCCAATCAGCGCTTTGGCGTTATCGCGTGTTGTTTCAAGATCTGGGGATTCTTTGTTTTCAACAGCAAAGAAACCAGACAATAAAGTACATTCTATCTCTACTCAAGACTCTCATGCATGCAGTTCTCTATCATGAAAACCTGTTCTGTGCGGTGAAGGACAGAAGAAATATGAAAGATAAAAAGCAACGAAATGGTGACTTTTTTCACACTCATGTTAGGACAGAAGCTGAATGTGTAGCCTGTTACTGTTAAGTAGCCTGGACCTGAAACAAAGAAAAACAACAGAAAAAAAAAACAGAGGTCCGTTTGTTTCATTTCATAATAAGCATCTCCAATATTCAGATTAATACCTATGTTGTGTACAGTGACCACCATGGAAAGCAGTGCTGATCTAAGTATCACAACAGCCAGCTTCAACTCCAAGCGCTCAGCTCTGTTATGTCTCTCGGTCCAGTGCAGAGAATGTAACCCCGTGCATAATCCAGGTACCGTGTATGAAAGCACGCGTAACATCTTGCGGACACACGAAATCCCATCGCCAACTTTGGCAAGAGACGGCTAGTTTGGCCGTTGGTATGGATGACACCCATGCGTGAAACATCGAAAAACTTGAGTTGACTGAGAGATCGACAGAATGACGGTCGGTTCTACCCCAGGGTGGCCGCCCATAGTGTCAACGGGAGTATGGATTATGAAGCGCTGATCTAACACTGGACAGGCATACCCCAAAAATACCCTTCCCCCCCCCCCCCCCCACCCCCACACACACACACACACCCGCACACTCACGCACGCATGCACTCAATACTGCAGAGAGAGAGAGAGAGAGAGAGAGAGAGAGAGAGAGAGAGAGAGAGAGAGAGAGGAGGGAGGGAGGGGAGGAGGGAGGAGAGAGTGAAAAAACCGTTTTTTCAATACCATGTCACAGATTCAATTGTCTATGAACGTTTCAAACAAACCCACCTCACCTATATACAGCTCCCGCAAATCTGAAAGTATGTGCAAAAGGAAGTAAAGGTAACATATTTTCAGAGTAAATCCCACCTAGAGCACCATTCTAAAGCAGACTGACCACACACATGCCTACTCCCGAAAGGGTGGAGCAGGGTGGGAAGAGGGGGAAGGGGAGAGGGTATAACCATGTAGGTAAGGGAGGGACTGGGGGCAGGAATGAAATTATTATAAATAAGGAGGGGGGATGGAGAAAAAAAATTAGTAAGTGCGCGCACAAGCGCGCGCACACGTGCCTGTGCGTGTAAGCGCGCGAGTGCACGTAAGCCCGCATGTGAAAAAAAAGGGGCAAACGGTATATGTATAGATCAGTCACAACGGGAAAATAACTCAAGAATTAGACGCATATCTGCAACTCAGTTCCTTGTGCCATGAAGAGAATTTCCTTTTTTTTTCAAAATCCCGGCAAGCCACGTTCTACTTTAGAACACAAGAAACCAGATCTCTTCAGGGCACCCTCAAACACGTCACATCACCAGGTCTGGCACTTGTCCGAACGTCTGTTTGTGTGAATATTTGTCCATGCACAGCATGCAGTTCAGTAACAACGAGTTTGCACGAGTCGATAGGATATGTATGTTGTTTTGATTTTCTGCCTTAGACCATTCGGAGACGGTAGGAGAGGTTGGTTTTGAGGCACGGGGAATGGAGAGCTTGAAGCACTCCACAAGTACTCCAGAACTTCACCATAGTGAACACGCCTCACTATAGTTTCTCACCAGCATGCTGTTCACAAACACAGACTGCTGGTGACGCACCGATGCTTGGTAAAGGTGTGGGTTGTTCGCACTCTGATCCTTGCGCTTGGTACTGGCCTTGACCTTCGCCTCTGACACGCACCGCGTGTTGTGGGCCAG
>JADBJO010009596.1:23437-38437 GCA_016801955.1 Conus betulinus | reverse complement strand
GGAATGAATCTGCAGGGGACTACTAAATTGTAATTGACTAATAAATTCCAAGGATAAGTAACCGAGCACCATTCCAGCCACTTACAGCGAAATACGATACATCTTTTAATATTTTCTACTTTTCACAAGGAAATGTTTTGCTCTTTCACGATTTTCTTTTGCTTCTTAGGTGGCACCTTTGGTTGGTTTTTTGAAAACTCAACAAACATACTACGGTATTGCAAACCAGCCTTTTCTGGGATAGCATTCTCATTAAAACTGGAAAGGCAGAGGAGTCAAGTAACCACTTTCCACGTTATATGGTAGTGAGTTTCCTCCCTATTGGAGATTGTCTCTTCCTTGGAGACTATAAGCTTGCTGAAGGCTCATTTTGAGAAGTATTTATTATCGCCATTCACCCACTCAAGCACATACTGTTAGGCAGAATTATTCACCACTGCAGATATGAATGCTTATCTCCCCCTATTTCTTCATCTAAGACATAAGGGCAAGCTTTGTTTATAATTGAATATATATATATATATATATATATATATATATATATATATATATATATATATACAGGCATACGACAAACATAATTATACGCTCTGCACATGCGTGCCTGCTCACTGAGCCCAATGATCACACACACACACACACACACACACACACACACACACACACACACACACACACACACACACTCTCTCTCTCTCTCTCTCTCTCTCTCTCTCTCTCTCACACACACACACACACACACACACACACACACACACACACACACACACCTATGCACGTACACACTGCAACCCTGGCGCACACACATGGGCCCATCCACACACACACACACACACACACACACACACACACACACGACGCAGGGTAACCATAGTGCGTAATAACACATAAACAGCCATGCTTTTTTGTGTCTTTTAATCACTCGACTGCATCTACAACGTCGGTTCGTCAGCCAATGGCGTTTCATCATTGTGTGTGATCATGTGCTGTCAAACTTGCCTATTCAATGTCGTCCACTTTCAAGTCGGAAGGCTTTTTACCCTTTCAGCTAGAAACCGATCGAATGCTTTGGAAAAAAAAAAATAAATAAATAAAACAAAATTACATTAAAACAGAAAGTAAAGACAGAAAAGAATGAGTGTTTAAGAAATTGCTCGTGCGATTCGTGATGATGTCTAATCACGACTCAGTGAGAAAATAAACATTGGAAGAAAAATAAGACAAAGAGGTACGCTGCACGAGTACTTCAGTTTAAAACACAATGAAGAATTGTAAGAGGTCTTGCTCGTGTTCGGACCAGCGCTTCTTGTCGAAAACAACCCACCCTAATATGGTATATGTTTAAGTCTACAGGTATTTTTGTATTAGACAGGTCTGTAGTACAGACCACAAATCGGACCAGCCTGGTAGTAATGCTCTGTCGGAGTCACCCTCATCCCTCCAAATAAAGGAAAACTGAATGGGAACAAAGTATCATTTCTGGGCACACACGATCTTTGATTGGAAACTCTCTGTCTATATTATGAACGAAGAAAAAAAAAAACAAGATGCGTATGTACGAAGAAAACTATTTTTTTTCTCAAAGAAAATGACATAGAAGAAGAAGAAGAAGAAGAAGAAGAAGAAGAAGAAGATGAAGAAGATGAAGACGAAGAAGAAGATGAAGAAGAGGAGAAGGAGGAGGAGAAGAAGAAGAAGAAGAAGAAGAAGAAGAAGATGATGATGATGATGATGATGATGATGATGATGATGAGAGAAGAAGAAGAAGAAGAAGAAGAAAAAGAAGAAGGAGGAGGAGGAGGAAAGAAGAAGAAAGGACTGGGTGAAGGAACGTTAGTGACAGGACAAATGTTTTGCAGTCATGCGGCTGAAGTCAGAACAAGGTAATTCATACTTTGTTTCACTATGTAACACACACACGCGCGCGCGCGCGCGCACGCATGCACACACGCACGCACGCACACAATGACAATAACAATGACAAAAAAAAACTTAAATGACAATAGCTTAGTAGCCCTTATGTCATTGAGTCGATACATTGACTCATACAAATTATGAAAAAAAAAAATGATTAGTTCAACATGATTCAGGAAAAAAAAAAACAACAAAAAAAAACACGGGAACCTTAAAATCATACCCAAATATTCGTCTACCGGAAAACAAACAGACATACAAAAGAAATATACAGGTGGACATGCTAACTGTTCTCAGTAAGAGACTAAAACTTGGTGCACGGAAAGGCTCATACGTTTGTCACCCACCTCCCTCAGGGATCCGCCGATAATAACCTTCGACAATAGGCATATGAAAAAAACATTCTTTTCAACCTAGATTGCTTTTAGATGTCTAATTTCATACTATTCAACTATAAACCTAGCTAGAGATTTTATGAGTTCCTCATTATCAAGCGACAGAATTTCGGATGATCTTTTGACTACTAACAATAGGCACTTGAAATAATTTACATGTTTTTGCGAAAATCGTCGTAAGCTCTGCATTCAAAAAGAAAATGATATTCGTTTCCAGTTGCATTTGATGACTTTGTATAACATTTCAGTTTCTGCTCCGGGTATAGACCAAACTCTGCTCGCATTTATACCTAGCCATCCCTGTTCTAGACATAGCAAGCATGTCTCTATGCCATTTATGTTATAACTGACAGGTACTTTTCTGGATGCAAATCACTATTAAGAGAGAGAGAGAAAAGAGAGAGAGAGAGAGAGAGAGAGAGAGAGAGAGAGAGAGAGAGAGAGAGAGACAGAGACAGAGACAGAGACAGACAGACAGAGAGACAGAGAGAGAGAGAGAGAGAGAGAGAGAGAGAGAGAGAGAGAGATGGACATACTCACCATGTTCATGAGGACGAGGAAAAGGACGATCGTCGCCCCTATCAGTGCAGCCCCCAGTGCACGTGTACTGACTGCCATGGTTCAGGCCTGTCACACAGAGTGCACGTGTTGAACACAGTCCTTCTCTCCCGCTGTGCTGGATCTAATTGTTCTGTGGGTCTCTCCAGAGCCTGTTGCTTTGCTAGCATGCACGTTCACACACACACACGCAGACACACATACACACGCGTGCGCATGACTCACACACAGACAGTGGTTAACGAAATCTTCTAGAGGCAGTTAGCTTAATCGTGACAAACTGTGCATCAATATATTTTGTTCTGGTGTATGTGTGTGCGCGCCTCTGTGTGTGTGTGTGTGTGTGTGTGTGTGTGTGTGTGCGTGTGCGTGTGTGTGTGTGCGTGTGGTGTGTGTGTGTGTGTGTGTGTGTGGTGTGTGTGTGTGTGTCTGTCTGTATGTCTGTCTGACTATTTGCACTCACGCGCACGCGCGCGCATAGCATAATTTCCGCACTGAGTTCCAGAAGCATTCTGCGCGTTTGCGACTTCAGAAACAAGTTTCTGATGGAATCACTGGCAGCATGTGCACAACAAGCACTTCATAGCAGACTAGACTCCCATAGCATTTAAAACAAGACTTTCGGCCATTCTAGTCATGACAGCAATAATTCAAACTCATTTTGAAATGAGACTTCTACAAAGTAGGTCAGAAAAAAACATCGAGGGTAATGTCACCTCTGAGAAGCAGAACAACTGTTCTTCTCAGTAATAATTATAAAACTGAATGGTTTGATAAAAATGGAACAAAAGTCGTGTGTGTGTGTGTGTGTGTGTGTGTGTGTGTGTGTGTGTGTGTGTGTGTGTGTGTGTGTGTTCGGTTTTTTGTTTTGTTTTTTTTTTGTGGTGGCAGTCGTGTTGGTGGCAGCTTTTCGTTTTGTTTTTGTGTTTTGTTTCGCTTTTTTGCTTTTGTTATATTTTTTCTTATGTATTCTTGGGGAAAAAAAACACAATTGGATCGCTTATTTCATAAGAGAGACATACAGGACAGGAGATATGTGTGAAATACAGATGGAGAATTGTGACTAACAAGAGAATGAACTAGACCATTCCACAACTGAGTTAGTAGTAACAGTAGCAGCAGCTGTAGCAGCAGAGGTAGCAGTCGCAGTGGTAGTAGTAGTAGTAGTAGTAACAATAGCAGCAGTCTAACGGCAGTAAGGGTGGTGACTAGCAGGTGCTGGAACCACTGCTTCAAGTTCAAGTACACGTCTACTCTGAGCGCTCCGTCAGGGCTAGCGCCTCACTCACTGGCACCATCTGCCAGCAGAAAGCACCAGTGCCAGATCCAGAAGGAAACAGTCTCAGCACAGGGATCTGTCTGGGATCGGGGCGGGGGATGGAGGGGGGGAGGGGGATGGGGGAGCCGACAGCAGCAATAGCAGTAAAACATTGCTCTGAACCGGCGATTTATTAGTTCTGGTGCTATGACAGACTTCAGATGGCGTCAACTCGAACTACTACTACGGCATCGGCAAAATTTATGTTCATAATAATGGCTGAACGGTTCTTGATCAGCATCCGTGGCCGTTAGGTCTGCTCTCCCGAGCATCTTTCCTGTTTGTCAAGGTGTCCTGGAACATTTTCGTTACCTTTCGACCACAGCATCATATAAATGATTTGGTGTTTTTTCATAGGCTTTAGTGATAGTCCACTACGATTTCTTGTGTGTGTGTGTGTGTGTGTGTGTGTGTGTGTGTGTGTGTGTGTGTGTATGTGTGTGTGTGTGTGTGTGTGTGTGTGTGTGTGTGTGTGTGTGTGTGTCTCATGTATAAACAAAACCAGTCAATGTACTTAACATGTTTTGCTTTTGTTCGTTGTGAGTTTGCTCGTGTATATGTTTGCGTATATGTCTTACGCCTCCCCCCCCCCCCCCCCCCCCCCCCCCCCCCCCACCCCCGCCCTCATTACAGATGCTATTGTAACCTAACGTGACAAAACGGTGAATCTTTCGCTTTGTACTTGTGCTGTCTTCTGTCCGCCCACTGAACCTCACCCTATTCTGCTTTAATGCAGGCAAACCGGATTCGAATATCATCTTGATTCCTGTACACGCCCCAAGTAACGACATACCATTTTTTGTTTTAATGTATCATTTATATATGTGTGTGAGAGAATGTGTGTGTGTGTGCATGTGTATGAAAACTTTCCACAGTTAGTCTCATGATGATCATATTTCATTCATGATACCGTTTAAATGTTTTCTCCCCCCCCCCCCCCCCCCCCCCCATTTTGTGTGTGTGAATGTGTGTGTGTGTGTGTGTGTGTGTGTGTGTGTGTGTGTGTGTGTGTGTGTGTGTGTGTGTGTGTGTGTGTGTTACATGATACCCCGTTTCTCATTGATCATTTCTATCTCTTATCAACCAACACGATCATATTAATGCCAACACATTATTTCACCTGCTACAAGGAACACCATCCCACACTATTGTTTATTTTTTCAACAACACTATTTACATGACCCCCCCCCCCCCCCCCTCTCCCACACACACATACGTATGTGTGGGTGGAGGGATTAAGCTCTCTCTCTCTCTCTCTCTCTCTCTCTCTCTCTCTCTCTCTCTCTCTCTCTCTCTGTCTCTCCCCCCCCCCCCCCCCCCCCCCCGCCCATTGCTTCTTTCCCCCATCCCTCCCCCCAACAATACCTTATCACCCAATAACCATCTCCATTCCCTTCCAATCACTATCAGCATTACCCCCACCCCCACATACAACTACCCACACATAACTACTATAATCGTTATCGCCACCCATTAAAGTTGTTTATTTTATTTTCTTATTTATTGATCGATTTTTTATTCTTTTCTTTATTTTTTTCCCTTTTCCTATCATTTATATTTTATTTTTCCTTTTTTCCCCACACTAAGCACCATTGACAATCCACCATAATCACCAACGTCGCGAATGTATCATTTTATTCAACAAAAGAAGCTACAAACCCATTGTTTCACACTTCCTCCATACCCCCCCCCCCCCCCCCACCCCCCCCCCCTACTATTTCTTCTCTCATGATCTCCTCCTGGGGGGGGGGGCTCGTTTCCGTCCGGCAGCCATTTTGGTCGTGCGCCGAATATGAGAAGATAAGTGGTTTCTCCTTCTTCGTTTTCACTGTCGTAAATGTTATTTGTTTTTGTCTGAAGAAGACCCAAGAGGTCGAAATGCATTGTCTCTTGCTCTGAACTTTGAGTATGTCCTTGGTGGTAACTAATCCCCTCAGTAAATTCGTAGTGTCGAGTTTGTGAAGAGCGTGCGTTAGGACAGAAAAATAAAATAAAATAAAATAAAATAAAATAAGCGCGTGAGTGCAAGATTGTGTCAAAAGTATGCCACTAAACTACCACATCGGTAAGATCTAGACATTTTGAATGATGAAGAGGGCAAGCAGTCTACAGCCATTTATATGAAATGTTACAAGAAAACTCATGGAGGGTAAAACACGCTACCGAGCTTTCGGACTTCAAAACTGCGATGGACCGTGTTGCACTTGATAGTCAGAAAATGTCAGAAATCTGTTATCATTCTTGCTACCATAACCATATTTTGACATTTTCTTTTCATCCGTCTTCTTCCTCTTTTTCTGTTAATCGTTACAGGTATAAGTACAGTTCCTATTATCATTAGTGTTCGCATTGTCACTGTATTAATGGCTTAGAGCCGAAACCATGTATCTTCCGACATACGTTTTTTGTTTTTTTTGCATGAACGTACGCTCAGATAACACTGCCAATAAATACACACACACACACACACACACACACACATACACACACACACGCGCGCGCGCGCGCGCGCGCGCGCGCACGCACACACACACGCAAGGGTGTATAAGTGTATGCATGTGTGTGTGTGTGTGTGTGTGTGTGTGTGTGTGTGTGTGTGTGTTTTTGATACATAAATATACGTTATAACACATATGATAAATAACTGAAGAAGCACATGAACAAATCAGTAAAAGATTTTCACTAGCGCGGAATAAATAACGAGAAGAATGTCTCAATTTAATAAATAAACAAACAAAGACAATAACAAATAAAATGCAGTGAAATATTGAATAAAGTGCACATGTTAATTAAAAGCAATAGAAATCAAATAAATGGACTAAGTGAGTAAATATGGGCAGCCTGAATGCTTGCAAAGGAAAGGTATTGTACGAAGAGCCTGTGCAAGAGAGAGAGAGAGAGAGAGAGAGAGAGAGAGAGAGAGAGAGGTGGGGTGTGTGTCTAATAGAGGCAGTGCAGGGAGACGAGTGCATAACATTGCAGACAGGGTGGGTCCGTTTTTTTTTAGATTGGCGGGTGAATGGCAACACAGGGGTGGTGCAATGTCCCCCGTGCGCCAACAGACATTGGGTGGGTCCGTTTTTCTTTACATTA
Source organism: Conus betulinus (assembly GCA_016801955.1). Lineage (NCBI taxonomy): Eukaryota > Metazoa > Mollusca > Gastropoda > Neogastropoda > Conidae > Conus > Conus betulinus. The sequence goes on along the minus strand of JADBJO010009596.1, from coordinate 31,159 downwards.
GCGGGTGAATGGCAACACAGGGTGCAATCTCCCCCGTGCGCCAACAGACAAAATAAGCAGAAGTTGACGTTCTGCCGTTAGCTGCATGCCAACCTGTATAAAGCTACCGACAGAGGGCAAGCCCTCCTTGCCTCTCGTTTCTGTTATTGTCATCAGCGGCCCACGCCACAGGCGCTTATTTTTTAAGAACGCGACATCGTGTCAGTGTCAGATAATTATTCCATGCATGAAGGAGTGCAAAGAAAACTGGTGGCTCACACACACACACACACACACACACGAACACACACACACACACACGCGCGCGCGCGCAGAGAGAGAGAGAGAGAGAGAGAGAGAGAGAGAGAGAGAGAGAGACGGATGATTTATTCAAAAAGGCTACGGCCGCTTTTGAATAGCGTGTGTAAACAACATAGAATACAAGCACATGAAATGTTCACTAACAAAAGGGAAACACCAAACGGGTAGAGAAACGTAGGAAAAACTGATAACCGAATTATGATCAATATTCAGATCGAATTCTAAATGCTTTATACAAGTAAACAGCAAACTGTTTGACAATATGTTCACGTTTAGATGCCATAAGCAATACAAGTCTAAACAATAAGTTATGGCCTAGATACTTTGTAGGAATTAGCTGATCTCCAAGACTGTCAAAATCAGACCAAAAAAAATACAAAATGGACCTCATCTTCTCGTGCACTTTTACACAATGGACAAATAAGATTTTGTTCATTATACTTTTTGTAACGATAGTGATGAGGAGACAAATCAGAGATCCCAAATCAAAATCCGGTCATGATATACTTAAAATATCTCTCCATGTTCATTGACATACGGGTTGGAAAACAGTGAATCAAATTAAATTGCCTATACAAATCAAATCTGGTACTATCTTGAATGTGAGCATTCCACAGTTGCCACCTGCAGTCTCTATCAATCTTGTACACAGCATATGTAAAAAAAATAGTCATGTCCCCAAAACGCTGACCAAGCCACACATACCCAAACCCAAGTTCGTATATGTTAACTTTTGCCTTTGTTATTCAGTTTACTCTACCCGTTTCATCTAAATCATATAACATTTCATACGCTTTTTTAGGCAACCTTGACTCTTGCATTTGTGTAAGTTTTAGCCAGTAATGAATGCATCTAATCATAGAGATTAAACAAAGTGGATATCTATTTTGCCTCGCCATATACCAAATCATTACGTGTTTGTAATGAAACTCCACGAATTTCTTCATGGCAAACAAATGAACTGTTTCACAGTGTGACGCCACATTATCAAGCCCCCACACTTCAGCACCATCCTGTGCAATGGGCTGCACTTGAGAATCGAACCATTTACAAAATAATTAAAAGATTGATTTCCCAATCTACATAGATGTTGCATTATACATACAACAGCACGCTTTGCCCTGCTAGCAAGATCTTGACATGCCAGTGAAAAACTCAGTCGCGTAGAGAAATGAATGCCTAGATACCTCTATGCATTGACAGCAGGCATGATGACTCCATTGTATATCCATTGCTCTTGAACACCTAAATATCCACCTTTTCTCAACACAATAATGTTGTTTTTTGCCTTGTTTACCCTTTAACTGAAATGAACTAGCGGCTCGAGAAAGACTATTCAACCGAGTTTGAAGACCAATAACAGTTTCCGATAACAAAACAACATCATCTGCCAATAATAAAATAAATACCTGTACAAAATCTGTAGTAAATGTCGTGCCATGTCTACCATTGGACACAACTTCTGAGGTTAATTCATTGATAAACAAAGAAAACAGGATAGGGTTACACACATCCCCTTGTTTCACACTACTGGTACACCGAATAAAATCTTATATGTTTCCACCACATCTAACTTTAGCTTTCACATTGCTATTCATACTCATGCATTTAGATAGCTTCCCATGTATACCATTCTTTACGAGAACAGGCCATATCATACTTGTTCACGGAATCAAAGGTTTTTCCGAAGTCAATGTAAGCAACATATAATTTACGATTCAAAGAAAATTGTTTTATGTAAATGCCATCAGAGTAAACATACGATCGATTGTATAGTACTTCCGTTTAAATCCGGCTTGATACTCTCCTGCTAAATTATTTTCTGTTACCCATTCCTGCAATCTGTAACTGACCACCGCACTGTAGATTTTACTGGCTGCGTCACACATGAAAATACCCCACTAATTGTTAGGATTGTTTACATTACCTTTCTTGTGCAGAGTAAGAACGATTAGTTCAGTCCACTTTTCAGGATAAACATTTTTATCAAAAAGAGTGTTAAAGAAGGGCACCAAGAAATTCATAATTGCGTCTGATTTGCAGCCATGCTGTAAGAACTCACCAGTAACGCCATCTGGACCGGCAGCTTTACGATTTTCAATTTTTTAAAGCAAACAACACTTCCTCTTTAGTCATCGGACGATTAAAGGTATCTACTTCTTCGTCGACTTCTACGCTATTATACTGAACAAATTCATTGCCTGGTTCATTTTTTGTTAGTATCTTTTTAAAGTGTTAAAAGCCTGTGTCAATGTCAATACTGCTAGCTTGTTGTCTCTTTTTAAACGAAATCTTGTGTACAGTGTCCCAAAACTCTTTCTGACTTTTAATTAGAAGAGCGTTCTTAAAAAGCTTTCTTTTGATCTTTAGTAAATGTTTATACTCACGTCTTTTTATACAGTAGCTAACACGATCCTCATCATCATGTGTACGATTAAACTTATCAGGCAAATTCCGAACCCGTTTTGTGTAAACATGACACCTTGAATCAAACCAGACTTTATCTCCATAACGTTTCCTAGAGTGTATCTGTTTTTACATGCATTCTACCACATCTTTTGGACATTAATTAAAAACATCCAAGGTATTATCAATGTCGATGTCTATGAGGCTACTGCATATAACATTTAAATTCTTCTGCCAAAATACTGCCATAGTATAGATTAGCAAAATCTTCTCTCCACACAGTTTTTTTTTTAATAATACGGTCGTATCTGTTTGGCACGTTGTTTTCTTGATCACATAAGCTGTTTAAAAGTTCAATTTGACAGGCACATGATCTGACTCCATCCATTCACATACTCTCAGCTCGCAAACATTACACATTAAGGCGTACACTTCACAAGACATCAAAAAATAATCGTTCACACTGCATCCACTGTCTGACGCATACGTGTTGCGACCACTTAGGTCGCCATAACACATACCATTTAGAATGCATAAATCCAAAGCAGTCCACAGATTCAACAACAATTTACCATAATTGTTCAATGGTTTGTCTTCTGAGCATCTGTTAACACTGGGTGAGTGGACAGCTTGCCATTCCAAACATCACTATCGCAATTTTCCTGACAATAATGACAAGATTTGAAGTCCTACTATTTTGATCCCAACGCAATAAGACATACATATCACCATGAACTAACAAATAGTCAGCGACATATTCTTCAAGTAACGCAATACCATTTTCACAGTCAAGATAAGCATAATATGGAGATCCCGCAGGGGGGGACATAACAAAAATACATACAGAACATCTTTAACAGAACCAAACAACGACTTGCTAGGGATAAATGCACAAAACATTTGACTTAATGTCATCCTGTTTAACACATGATATAAATCCATTCTGAATCGATTTTACAGCAAAAACACACAAACGTGTATAGCCGGAAAAGACAGTTGAAGAAAATTCATCTACAAAAGTATCCACGAGACATATAAAATCGAAGGAACTGACGAATGAGATGAAGTCCACATCAGACAATTTAGAAATAATTCCATTAACATTCCAATATAAGAAAGAAAATGACTTTGTTTTTAGCACAAACCTTATCATACACATGATTATCAAAAGCTCGGTCTGTTTTTTTTTTTTTTTTTTTTTTTTTTTTTTTTTTTTTTCCGCAACAAACTGGGTCAGTTCTCGCTCGCACGTCTTCTTTTTCTCCAGATGCAGTTCACCGTACAAAACTGTCCCCTCCACTCTCCACACAGTTCACCACACCAACTGTCCCCTCCACTCTCCACACAGTTCACCACACCAACTGTCCCCTCCACTCTCCACACAGTTCACCGCACAAACTGGCCCCTCCACTTTGCACACAGTTCACGGACACATCTACAAAATCACGTGCACTAGCACTGTCAGTTACACTGGTCGCCAGCGATGACACCGGTGTATGGGTTACATGTGAGTCCCCACAAAAAAAAACTACCTTACGTACAGGTGAATATAGGGACCGGCCGACACCCTATCTCATCTCTATCAATTTGTCTTCACCATCTACTGTATACTTTCTCCCGTCGATCAGCAGATAGTTGAAGACCATTGTGGCTCTCTTGCCGTCCTGCTTGGCTCGTTTGATATGTGGGAGACAGTCTCTTTCTGAGGTCTCTCACACGTCAGGAGAAGTCTTCCCCTATAAGCACACTGGACCCTTGAAGCTTCCGTTTACTTTGCAGAATTCTCATTTGTGTTTGTAGAAAACACAACGAGCAATGCTAGGAGAGTCATGTCTGTTGTTCAGCCGGTGCGCCCTACTGAGCTCCACGTCGTCGTCGGTCAGTTGCAGCTTGACTGTAAATAGGTCACAAAGTAAACCTCCACAGTCTGCACTCGTTTCCTTGTCACTTCTAGGTAAACCATAAAAGATAAGGTTGTTGCGCTTTGAACGGCTCTCCAAAGTCATCCATTCTGGCATCACGTTTGTCAAGCTTTGCACACAAGTCGCTGTTTGTTTTCTTCAGGTCTTGGTCTGGTTATGTAGCTCAACAAGGTCCACACTTCAGTCTGGAGAGACACGTAGAAATCACACAGATCGTGGACCTCCTTCCTGAGCTCCTCCAACTTGGCGTTCGTCTGCTCACTGGAAACCTAATCCTAGCCATGATTTTGTTCAGCGTCGGCTCCGAACTCGATGACGTCGAAGAGCGACGATCACCAGATTTGTCCAGACTAACCCTGTGGGAACCCCCAACACCGCTGAATCGAGTCTGCCTCGTGGTATCCCTGCTTGGAAGAGGATTGGGTCCAGGGTTGCTTTTGTTGTCTCTGCATTGAAGTAAAAAGCCCCCCCCCCCCCCCCCCACACACACACACACAAACAGATGGGCGAGCAACAATCCAAACACAACACCGTCCACACTGCGGGAAAGGGACAACATGGCGAAACCTGTGGCCAGCTATCTTTGGACTCTTTTCAACATGAAGCCGATGACAATCGGCGCGAAACGGCCTCATAAGGACCGAAACTGGGCTCCTCCGCACGGCACAGTGCTTAACGTATCAGACTGTCCAACACGAAGACACAGAAATGATTAAGTCCGCAGCAATTAACACTTATTGAACAGAGCTGTACAGTGCGTCTTCTCGTAATCACGACAGCTCACTGTCCCAGAGAGAGAGAGAGAGAGAGAGAGAGAGAGAGAGAGAGGTGCAGTGGCAGGCTGAGAGGATGGGGGAGGAGGGAGTAGGGGAGTCAGGCGTCTAGACCTGTTGTGAGAGAGAGAGACAACTTCATGTTCTCAAACGGCATTCTCTCTCTCTCTCTCTCTCTCTCTCCTCTCTCTCTCTCTCTCTCTCTCTCTCTGTCTCTCTGTCTCTCTCTCGCTCTCTCTCTCTGCAACACTGACAATTCATCGTTTAACTCCCTCTGTGCCCCCCTCCCCCATCGCCCCTCCCTAAAACAATGCACTAAAAACCCCCATAAAAAAATCATTTCGTCTAGATTGCCTGTGTGTGTGTGTGTGTGTGTGTGTGTGTGTGTGTGTGTGGGACGGGTTTGAGTCAATGTATCATTAGCAAAGAAGGAGAAATGCAAAGCGCTTAATTCTAATGTCCTCATTTTGATCCCATTAAAGACACATATGTCTTGTTAAATTTGGTACCAAAACAGTTTTTCTCATATAGCTGGGTTTTGACCCCAAAAATACATGGATGGCCTTATGATACTTGTTTCTATCAAAAAAAGTTTGTGTGTGAGGTGTACTGGTTTTGCCCATAATAGACAGACCTCTATATTCAAGAAAACTGGAACATCTTTAGTTGCTTGGTTTTTACCCTTCAAAGCAACACTACAGATTTCGTGCAAAAATGGTACATCTTACAAATTCAACAAAAACGCTTTAGTCTTCACTCTCAACAGCTTGGCAACGCGTCATGGAATAAACTGCACCAAAAGACATGAGAATCTAGAAGTTGACTACTGTTCTAGAGCATACAAACAAAGTAGAAAATTTTCAAAATATCAACTCCATATTTCTCAAAATAGGCGTTTTCCAGATATATGGTTTTTGCTCCAAGCCTTCAATATGACTGAATCACCATTAGCAGTTATAGTGGTGGTGGTGATGGTGTTGGTAGCAGTCGTAGCAGCAACATTTTCCTGATTTCATTATCATCGTAGATATTATTATTTTAACCCACTTGTTTCCTTTCAACCTTGGCTCCATTCTGTAGTTTTAGTCGTTAACTCACACCCAGTTCAAAGAGACAGGTAATTGTTCACCCTTCATTATCATTGTCTTGAATAATATTCTGTTTGCTTCAAGGAGACCAGATAGGTCGAAATGCGTTGTGTTTGCTTTGCAAATCATTTGTTCTTTATTTTGGCAGTTTGAGCAATAATTCTGTTTCAGGTGTAATCTTTGGAATCACACCTGTCATGGCATCCACGCATGGTGGAAATGGTGGGTTTTTTGTTCGTCACCTACAAGCTCTCGTCACAACTCGTTCACACACACACACACACACACACACACACACACACACACACACACACACACACACACGTGCATACGCACAAGTACAAAGAAGAATGGAGGGGGGGGGGGGGGGGGCTCCAGAAATCTTAGTTTTTCATACAGTCAACGAGCTAAAACCTTTTGCTTTCTCCATAGTTCGATTGAGAGGAAGCACAACAGGATAACACAGGGGTGGGGGGTGGGGGGGGGGAGAGGGGTTTACTCTATCGTACTGTTCCCTCACGAGAACATGGTAATGAAAAAGACAAGGAGATGCAAGCATTCAAAGAGAAATCAGACTGGTAAGAAGTCTCTTACCTGCAAGCAGGTGTGAAGCGTTGACGATCTTGCTGACAGCTGGGTCCGTCACAGAGAGCAGCCGTCCACAGGCGCTATGAACGACGCAAAGGCTGTTGGGAACTCCCCAAGGCGTTCCTTTCGACGACGCCCGTGTGCATGCCTTTCCTCTCTAATCTGCCCTCTCCCCTTTCCTTCAATGCACCCACTCCCATTCCCCCTCCCCCCCCCCCCCCCCTATTCACACACTTCCCGTCCCTCTCGACCATTCCACCCCCTCCCTCTCCCTCTCTTACCTCCCATCCCTCCCAACCTACGACCCCCTCCCTCCCTCCCTCTCTCTCTTTCTCTGTCTCAAACAATCCTACTGGGTGTGGGCCTTATGCATGATCTATTTTCGCTGCCGGAGGGGAGATTACAATTTCAGCAAGGGAAAGGGCTCCGTCTCCTCTGGCGTCTATTGCTTTGCTCGTCCACTAGTCAGGATCACACAAAAGGTACTGCCAGAACCGGTTTCAAGTTTAACTTCTGACGTATCTCTTTTGACGTCTGCCTTTTGACGTATCTCTTATAACGTTTACCTTTTGACGTATCTCTTTCCGCGTTTTCCTTTTGACGTATCTCTTTCCGCGTTTTCCTTTTGACGTATCTCTTTTGATG
>JADBJO010009596.1:15000-20235 GCA_016801955.1 Conus betulinus | reverse complement strand
ATGCTGTGTAGTGAGGATAATACATAAAAACTAGAATAGAAGAATATAGATAATATTTTACAATGTCTGGTTGGGACTATCAGAAAGTGGAAAGAGAACTATATAAAGGGGCTAGGAAAAACAGGAAAACAATACTCACAGAAGAAAAAGAAACCAAAAAAGACAAAAAGATAGCCTGGGTGACAATTATGATCCAAGGTATCCATCCAAATCAGAAATAATAAGGAGACATTTATCATACTGTACTCTAACCCAGAAAATAAGAGAGTTTTTTCAAAAAAATCAAATAATATCTGCTGACAGACGCCGTAGGAATTTAGGAGAAATTTACAAACCTACCGTCCCCAGGAGAAATCTAGAATACGGACCAAAAATTAGAACCAGGTTATTTTACTTGCCAGGCAAAGAGGTGTGATACGTGTAAACATGGGGAGAATACTAGAGTATAAAATCAGCTTGGGATGGAAGACTCTGGTATATAAGGCAACACTTGACTTGTACTACAAAAATGTAATATACGTGATAAGATGTAAGATCCATCCTGATCTGTTGTATGTTGGGGTCCACAAAAAATCTTAAATACGATGGGCTAATCACAAATCGGACACAAAGTTGAAAAAAACAACAAAGTGTAACGTATCAAAACACGTATGCACAGTCCCCCCATCCTGATTCAGAAGAACTAATTTTTTGCAGATAATAGCAATCGATAATGTCAGAGAAGAGAAAAAACTGTTACACAAGGAAACATTCTGGATATGTAATATAGGTACGATTTTCAAGGGACTCAATACAAGACAGGATGTATGCACAGCAACAATCCAGAAAGATAATTAATAAATATTTTGGAAAACTGCAAGCAAAAAAAGTACAGAAGCCCAATTTTTTATTCTCTTTAAGATACCCCCTTTCCCTTTGTTTCCACCCCCCCCCCCCCCCCCACCCATTTCTTTCCCCCCCCTCCCCCCACTTAACCTGCATCCTTACCCAACAACCCCCCCCCCCTCCCTCCCCCCCTTCGGCCCCCCCCCCCCCCCCCCCCCTTTTCTCCAACGTTCCCCACGTAGGCATTCGGTTCCTCCCGTCACAACAGTCCCCTCCCCCTGCCTTCTCCCTTTTCTTCCCAACCACCCCCCCCCCCCCCCCCCTCCCCTTCTCTTTCCACGAAAGAAACATTCTTGGTATGTAATATAGGCATGATTTTGAAAAGGCTCAATACAAGGCAGGAATTTGCACAGCAAGATCCAGAAAAGATGATTAATAGATAATTGAAAAATTACAAACAGGAAAAAAAAAAAAGTACAGAAGACCAATCTTGTTCACTGTAGGACCCCCCCCCCCCCCCCTTCCCTTAGTTTTTTTGCCCGCCCCCCTCTCCCCTGCCCACCCCCCCCCCCCCCCCCCCCGCCCCCTCTCCCCTGCCCCCCCCCCTCCCGCCCCTCCCCCCCCCCCCCCCCTTCTCCCCCTCCCCGCAGTTACCCTGCGCCCCTTACCCCCACCCCCCCACCCTTTCCCCACCCTACCCTCTCTATACCCCCCCCCCCCCCCCCCCCCCCCCACCTCTGATTTTTCCAATATCCCCCATGTAGGCATTCTGTCCATATTTGTTGGGGTGGGTTTGTTGTTGTTTGCCTGTATTTTGGAGGATGTGTTTCGATCTGTTGTGCTGTGCCTCTGAAGACATTGGAGTTTGCATTGGTAGGTTGCGAGAATGGATGGAAATTCGGGTGCACATATTTTAAAGTTAACATGAGTGAGTTCGTTGGATATATGGAGAGAGAAAGAGAGGGAGAGAAAGTGAAGGAAGTGAACAGGTTGATGCGTTTGGTGGAGATGGTGGCGTTGGGGGAGTGGGAGAGAGTGGGGAGGGTGGTGAGTAGGAGTGAGAGAAAGCATACGCCGGTGTTTACGAAGATGAACGGAAATCCTCATACATGTTGGGCAAGAGAGTGAGTGTGAACGTTGATACATGAATGCAGAGAAAAAGGGTTTATCTAATTTGTACAAAACTTCTTGAACTGTTTTCTTGTTAAATGTACCATATATATACAGTGTGCTTCTATAAACAGTTGCCAGTACTGAAGAAGCTTTTTAAGCGAAAATTTTATTGGAGAATATACAATTTAAAATGAAACTGTCTACTTCTGTGTTTTTTATTTTACTCCAAGTTTTTTACCCCAGAAGTATATTTGGAGGAGTGGGTGTCCAGCAATTTATTTGGACTGAATATTGAACACTATATATATATATATATATATATATATATATATATATTGGGGACACTGACCACACAGGTTGCTTGGAACTGCAGAAGGAGATTCACCTGCAATCTACCATTTCCAGGTGAGGTATAGACAGATCGGGAGAGAAAAGAGAGAGAGTTAAGAAAAGGGGAAAAAAGAAAAAGGAATTTATCATTTTTCAGATTTTGAAATAGATTACTTACACGGACTTCATTCCTGTTTCATCTCTTCTCGGTGCTGTGGCAGCACCAGTAACGGGTCAGCGACTGTGACAGTTGCAAAAGTATTTGGGCTACAGTGCTGTGGCAGCACCTAATTGTGAAGAGGACAACGACTGCAGCAGTCGTGAGAGAATTTAAAGATTTGTCATGTTGACCCACAATGAATGTTGATAGTCCCCCTGGTTCGGAACTCAGATGATATTTTTTTTATATATTTAAGCCATCTTTTGATTCTTCTTTGGAAAATGTACACATTGTTTCTCCAGTGAGGAGGGAAACCATTAAAAGATGTATTTGTGAACTACTATGTACAATAAGATGAAATTTGGTCCCAGCTAGTAGATCTGTGGATTGATTGTACCTCCACTGAAGAGGAGAAGTGAAGATTGTTGTGAAACAAGTATGTTGTTTATGTTGGAAAAGTTGGTTATCCTTTAGTAAATTATTCCCCGAAGGGGGAGGGGAGAAGAGGAGTTATTGCACTGCGCCTTCTGGTTGTTTGGAGAGACTGCGTGTGCACGGGTTGAATGCTGAGCTGAGTGCGTGCATGCATTTGTGCTCAGTGTGACAGCGGGTTACTATCGACTCCATATATATATATATATATATATATATATATATATATATATATATATATATATATGTTAAAAATAGGGTGATAAAAGGAAGTTTTAAAAAAGGTTTATAAAACTTCCTTTTATCACCCTATTTTTTAACAGATGTTGCTCCCCAAGGGGTTGAGCACTTTAAGATTTTTATTAGGCGTTTTAGCAGTATTTTTTATATATATATATATATATATATATATATATATATATATATATATATATATATATATATATATTTATATATATATATATATATATATATATATATATATATATATATAATGAATACTTATATAGCGGCTATTCTCGGCTAGAGACTAAGCTCTAAGCGCTTTACAATCAACACTCGTTTACACAACGGGCTGCCTACCTGGGTAGTGCCGACTGAAGAGCTGCCAGCTGGCGCTTCATTCAGTCGTTTCCCGTGTCATCCAGTCAGCATCTTTCATATCGATCACCTATTTTCCTTACTTCCTTCATTCTTTCCATTTCTCACTCAGGGTGCATGCTATGTGTGACGTGTCAAATATACCAACGGCCAAACTGGCCTACTCTTCCGAATGTTGGTGATGGGATTTTACGTGTGTGCAAGATATTATGCGTGCGTTCACAGACGGAAGCAAATCATTTCTTATGTCAGTCAGCCTGTCGCTTCTCCTGAAACATAGGCAGCCGACACCAGTCCGCCAGAGTCTTTCCGTCCTGGGCTGCCCTCCCTTGTTGTTTCCAGGTGTGTCCCATCTTCTGTCCTGTCGCCAGGTGTTTCTTGGCCTTCCTCTTTTCCGTTTTCCCTGGGGGTTCCATGATAACGCCTGTCTTGTGATGTTACTGGCTGGCTTCCTCAGGGTGTGCCCAATCCATCCCCACCTTCTGCGCTGGATCTCATGTTCATTATGGGTCACGGATGATGCCGGATGTTTAAGTTCACCGTTATAGCCGTTATAGACGGCTGTAATGGCCTGTAACGGTTTTACTTCTTTATGGAATATCTTCGAAAGTACTTGGCCGATCTTTCTGAAACTTAGCAGGTATGTTTACTATGGATTACGGATGATGCCCAATGTTTTAGTTTACCGTTATATCCGTTACTAATGGCTATGCCGGCCTCTTACGGTTTTTTCTTCTTTATGGAATAACTCAGAAAGTACTTGGCCGATCTTTCTGAAAATGTGTAGGCATATTCATTATGGGCAACGGATGATGCCCGACGTTTTAGGTTACCGTTGTAGCCGTTACTAACGGCTGCATTGGCCCATAGTGATTTTTTTTAATGGAATGTCTCACAAAGTACTTGGCCGATCTTTCTGAAAAGTTGTAGGGTATGTTCATTATGGTTCACGGATCATGTCGGACGTTTTAGTTCACCGTTATATCCGTTTCTAATGGCTATAACAGCCCCTAATGGTTTTTTCACCTTCATGGAATATCTCAGGAAGTCCATGGCCAATATTTCAGAAAATTTGTAGGTATGTTCATTATACTTCGAACACATTGTCTAAACATATGGCCAACTGCGTTAAAACTCGCGCTCATCCCCACTCCCACTCTGTTTACTACCCCTTTCTCTTCCTCCTACCTACCATTTCTCTTCCCCACCCTCTTCTGACACTCTCTCTCTCTCTCTCTCTCTCTCTCTCTCTCTCTCTCTCTCTCTCTCTCTCTCTCTCTCTCTCTCTCTCTCTCTCTCTCTCTCTCTCTCTGTAGTTTTTGTTTGTAAGTTTCCTTCTGTTTCATCATGCCCCTTCTCATTAGTACATTTATGAATAGTTTGCTTTCGTTGTAGAATTAGATTACTATGTTGCCATGTTGAATTGTCAGTATGAATGATGTGTTGAAATAATGTGTGCATGACGTGGACACTCTGTAAGACTAGGCTCTGGCCTAAAATCTTCATCCTTGCCAATTAAAGATCAATCGTGGCTGGGTGGGGTGGTGGCGCTCTGCTTGCATACAGATACCAATCTACCATTTTGTGGTAGACTCAGTAGACTGACCGATGACTTCGTTGTCCTCCGAAGCTGTAGCCGAAGACTCGCCGCGCATTACGTGTGTGAGATGTCTTCCCCTTCACAGCAGACACTGCAGCCCCTCCCCTCCGACGGTCCTCCCGTCACGCTGCCAGACTTAGGAAACACTTCAGACTTCGCCATGTTTCGCCGTCCG
>JADBJO010009596.1:0-10000 GCA_016801955.1 Conus betulinus | reverse complement strand
CTCAGTGACTGACGCCTGTGGCTGGTTCCTGGTGGATGTTCTGGTGCTGCTGATGCCCACACTCAACGTCATGCCTGAGGACATCCGCTCTGCTGGGACAGCCTTTGTCTTGCCATTCAACATGGCGATCAATCCGCTCCTGTACGTGTTGAACGTGGCCTTGGAGCGACGCAGACACACCCAGCTACAGCGTGTGCTGCAACGGCTGGGAAACAAGGTCAAGGACAGACGACAGGACAAAAAGGGGTCAGTCTGAGGCCCACAAAACAGTCACTGAACGGGAATGGAACGTTTTGATTAATGACGAAAATGTTGAGCATTTCAGTGCTTGGGAATGAAACATTTCAAGCCATGAAAAATGTTGGGCGTTTCGGTACTTTGGAATGAAACGTTTCAATTAATGTGAGTGATGTTGGGTAGTTGGGTGCTTTTCTCTATATTTATCAGTCAGCCCCATGGCCCGGGTTTAGCATCAGCATGCACCCAGGTCTCAGGATGGTTTTCTCAGAGTGCCCGACCAGTTTGTTTTATAGAGAAAGAAAGCAAGCAAGCAAGCAAGCAAGAAAGAAAGAAAGAAAGAAAGAAAAGAAAAAAAAGAAAGGAAAAAGAAAGAAAGAAGGAGAGAGAGAAAGGAAAGGGAATCAAAACTGACAACACCAAACCTAATGTGATGATGTATGTGATGATCTGAAGGAGAGAGAAAAAGAAAGGGAATCAAAACTGACAACATCAAAACTAATGTGATTATGTATGTGATGTGTCTTCTTTCGAGTATCAATGCAGTGTTGTGTTGTGAGGCATTTCACTCTGCAGTTATACACTGCTACGTTGCACCGTCCTATCATGTCATCATCCTGTGGCATGTTTTGCTGTTCTGTCCTGCGGTTTGCAAACTAATCATGTGTTGTCACACGACGGGTCTAGTGCACACACTCACATGCACACAAAGACAGTCATGCGCCCCACGTGCAACAATACATTTGACTTCTTTCTTTCAGTACAACAGTCTAGACTGCAATTTTAAATTCCTCCCCGGTTTTTTTAAAAAAAATGTTCTTTTTTCCTTCTGTTCAGCCTCACTTCTTTTTGGCGCAAGGGAGTTTTAATGTTTCCTCTGCGTGTGTGTGTGTGTGTGTGTGTGTGTGTGTGTGTGTGTGTGTGTGTGTGTGTGCGTGCGCGCGCGCGCGCGCGCGCGCGTGTGTGTGTGTGTGTGTGTGTGTGTGTGTGTGTGTGTGTGTGTGTTTCTCACAATATGTTTGTTTAACAAGATGTCACAACAATAATAACTTTCCCTCTTGCATACAAATGGTTCATACTGTTTTAGCAGACTGACCCCCAAATCATTCGCGCATTTTACAAACTTCTTTTCAGGTTATACAGACGACCAATCCGCTTCATATAAACAACAATCAAATCTGGGTTTACAAACCCCAATTCTCTTTCCATTTTCCAATGGGAAAAATGATACCTGCTTTCCAAGAGGACAATCTTTCAATTACCAACAGTGCACATCCTTTCCAAGAGGCCAATCCTTTAATTACAAAAAGTGTATTCTTTCCATGAGGATAATCACCTCATCATATTTCCAATTATCCAATTCAAAATTTCTCTTGACAGCAGACATCCTTTACCATGGAGAGCGTTCCTTATGACCATGATTGTCTCAACTGACAATCCAAAGTTTCAAAACAATGACTGAGGGCGGAAAATGAAGAAGCAACATTTGAAAAGAGAGGGGATAGTTACCGCCAAGGACACAGACAAACAAGAGTACAGGACTAGACACAATGCATTTCGACCTCTTGGGTCTTCTTCAGGCGAAAACGCACAATATTTAGGACAGTAACAACAAGAAGAACATGTAGCCACTTAGCTCCACTTCTCCTGGTCGTCTCCAAATTTGAAAATGGCCGCCAGACGGAAACGAGGGGATTATGGGAGAGGAAGAGGGGGTTGGGAGAAAAAAAAAAAAAAGAAAACAGAAATCGAGGGCATGTGAAACGATGGTAAAGAAAATAAAGTAATTATTATTTTTTAAAGGATTTTTTTTATTTAGCATAGAAATGTATATGATATAAAATGTTATGCATAAATAGGTAGATAAATGAAAAAATAATAAGTAAATAAATGAAATTAAATGAATGAATAAGTGAATAAATAAATATAATGAATAATAAATAGATAAATACAATAAGATAGAAAAAAAATAAAATAAACAAAGTTTTTAAAAAGTGAAATGAAATAAGGGGGGGGGGGGGGGGGGGGGGGGCTGCAACACATCTGTATGCCGTGGGAAGTAGGGGTTATGGTGGTGGTGGTGGTGGTAGTGGTGGTGTGTGTGTGTGTGTGTGTGTGTGTGTGTGTGTGTGTGTGTGTGTGCACGTGTGTGTGTGTGTGTGTGTGTGTGTGTGTGTGTGTGTGTGTGTGTGGAGGGGGATGGGGGGGTGGGGGGTTGGAACATTATGCCGACTGGTGTGGAAGCAGTGGACATGCATATTTGTGTTACTGTTGGATGCTGATGCCTTGGGGCTGTTGCGTGCCCAGCCTGGCAATGTGATGGGTTTCTCTTGATGTATGCTCAAAGCTGTCACTGTGATTGCCAGAGTGCCAAGACTTTCTCATGGTTGATGTTGTGTAGGGGGTGGTTGAAGTGTAGGGCAACCGGTCTGGGTCGGTGGTGGTGGATGTCTGCCAGGTGTTCAGAGATGCGTGTCTCCAGTGTGCGGGATGTTTCACCTATATAAATCTTGCCACACAGCTTGCAGTGGATTGCGTACACAACGTTGCGACTCTGGCAGGAGAATGTGCGTTTAATAGTGAGGGAGTCCTTGGGGCCCTGTAGGATGGTGTCTGGTGTGGTGAGGAGGCAGATTTTGCAGTTAGGTTTTGAGCAGGGGTGAGTACCTGGTGGTGTAGGTGTGGACATTATGTTCAGTTTGGACTGCACGAGAAGATATTTTAGGTTTTTATTACGTTTGAATGTGATCATGGGTCTGGTATGGAAGGCACGTTTGTGGTTTTTGTGTCTAGTCTTGTACTCTTGTTTGTCTGTGTCCTTGGTGGTAACTAACCCCTCTCTTTTCAAATTTTGCACTGATCCAGACATTCTTCTTAAAATGCGCTATGACCAAAAAGCCATGTCATTACAGAGATCTGAATGGCTTGTTCCCATGCGATTGATGTAGCTGACAGCTGTTGTATTGTCTATTATTTTCCGGACCTGTTTTTTCTCAGCGTTCCCTGAAATGACTGCAAAGCAAGTAAAACAGCTTTCAATTCAAAAATCTTAATGTGAAAGACCCTTTCATGCGGCAGCCAATGTCCACCTGAAGCTGTTTCTTCACACTCATCCCCCCAACCTGTGCCACTGGCATCAGTGGTGACAACTATATCTGGTTCAGAACTGCAAATGTCATTCCTTGTATCAGACACATTGACGATCCACAATTTAAGCTCCTCCTTACATTTTTCAGACACCTGCATGAGTTGGTCAAAGTCACCTCTGCTCCTCTTCAAAGCTTATCTTTTGTCTCTCTCAAGCTGTCTGTAATAGAGAGGTCCATACTTGACAGTAGCAAAGTTAGCAACGATTTTTCCTATAACTTGAGCAACCCCACGGATTGTGTGACTTTGCGCTGATCAAGAAGCCTTTGACAACTAGACAGTATGCTGACAGCCCTTTCAGTGCTAAGAGCGACTTTCATGGAGACAGAATCTGTGAAGACTCCAAGATATTGAATGCTTGTTGTGGGCTGAATAACCTACTTGGTTGGGTGAATGCTAAATCCTAGCTTTTCAAACAAACCAGTGGTGTCTGAAGAAAAAGAAACATCCGCAGGTGCTGGGGAGGACCCAGAGAAGCACTGTCTTCACCTGCCTTTAGAGCAGTCCTGTACCACCCTTGGAGGCCTGCGCTGTGTTGACGATGCGTACAGGGACGCGTAGGACACCCCGTTAAGATATCAAGGGACATAACTGCTCCTGAACAGAGGTAAACCAGACTACAGGATGCAACTCATAACAGCTTTAACATAGCATCCCCATGGGTACACCAGCCCGTATTTCATGACTGCAGAGCCCACCGGCAATAGACGCCACCCTCCAGCTGCCTAGCACACCCCACAGACCCAACCACCCCTGCCCACGGACAGGTGAAGACAGTGCCACTCCAGACACAGCCAGGCTTTCGCCATACTGTCCTATGTGCCCTCAAGAGAGAATCCAAAGTTGTAGTCTTTCCCACTGTCAACAAGGCTTTCACTGTGGTCAGTGGGTCTTTCCTCACCGTCGCTAAAACTTTCTCCAGGGTCAACCTAGTTAAGGCAAAGAAGAAAAAGAAACACCCGAAGGTGCTGGGGAGGACCCAGAGAAGCACTGTCTTCACCTGCCTTTAGAGCAGTCCTGTACCACCCTTGGAGGCCTGCGCTGTGTTGACGATGGGTACAGGCACGTGTAGGACACTCCATTAAGATATCAAGGGACATAACTGCTTCTGAACAGAGGTAAATCAGACTACAGGATGCAACTCATAACAGCCTTAAAATAGCATCCCCATGGGTGTACCAGCCCGTATTTCATGACTGCAGAGCCCACCGGCAATAGACACCACCCTGGATAACCGACTTGGTTGGGTGAATGATAAATCCTAACTTTTCAAACAAATCAGTGGTGTCTGTAACATTCCTCATGCAGCTGCTCTCTGTGATTCCAGTCAACAAAGAGTCGTCCAAAGCCCCCATAGATACATGACCTTTCATTCTAAGGAAGGCTTAGACAGGTTTCAACAGCTTTGTGAACACAACGGGGAGCTGATGAAAGGCCATTGTTAAAGCATTGATTTCATAACGTTAATCTCTCTGTTGAAATCTGAGAAGTTTCTTGTGCTGTTCATGGATTGCTACACTGTAATAGGCATCCTTCAGATCATTTGAGGCCATAAAGCATCCTTGAGTTATCAAAGTCAGGGCAGTGTTCAGAGTGTCCATTTTGAAATGATGATAACTGACTTCTAAATTGAGTCTCTTTAGACTTCAAATCATGCAAGAATATCCATTTTTCTTTTCCCTGGTAATACCTGGAGAAATAACTTCACCAGGCAATGCTCAGAAAGGGTAATTTTTTATTCTTAGCTATCAACTTTTGAACTTCTGAATCAATGATGTTGCACTCTTTCTGATTTGTGACATGTGTTTTTAGTGCAAGAGAGCCTGGATGACGGGTCTAATGGACGGTCACATTCAACCTTAACCCCTGCTATCATGCTTAAAATCTCTGGGTCTGAAGTGATCTTACACCGAGCATCGGCACACTGTCTGAATCTCCCAGCAGTACACTCATGTTTCTGAGGTTTTAAAGATGGAACCAAGCTGACCTCTTCTATTGGGAGCCAGGATTCCGATGTCCCCATTTCTGCTGAAACCAATGCTGCCTTTTGTTTGTTCTGCTCCTTTGGCCTAAAAAATGACCACGTAAGCGACCCGACCCAGAGTAATAAGAACTGCTTGTTTGTACTTAACAGTAGCGGGCGTTTCCGTGGTATCTGCGCTCATGGTCTACGCTGCAGCTGATGCGGTCGGTCTCACGCACGTGTGTTAACGACCAATCTGTCGCCCCTGCCTAATTTGTCGCCCGGCGACAGATTGGGCCTGGGTGTTGCATATTTTGATGGGATAGACCTTATAAAGAGGACATCATGATTGAAGAGGGACTATCTGAGCGGATAGAAAAACACAGCGTCACAGCGAACTGCTTTTGAAGGTGGAGTATTTCTATTCTGTGGCGGAGTAATAAAGAATTGCAGCCCCTGTAACTCCAGGTTATTGAGATCATCTCTCTCTCTCTCTCCTCTCTCTCTCTCTCTCTCTCTCTCTCTCTCTCTCTCTCTCTCTCTCTCTCTCTCTCTCTCTCTCTCTCTCTCTCTCATTTTCGGTTTTTAGTCATGGCCAATGCTGCAACAAAGCCCAGTTAATTGAAATTCCTTGGTTCTACTCCTTGACTTGCTCAGTTCATTTCAATCTGTTAGTTTTATTTTGAGTTTGTTTAAGATTGGGCAAACATTTAGATTAACTCAACAGGCAGATCATTTTAAATTCGGATAATTAAAAGTCCATAGGTGGTTCAAGGCTCTTTCATTTAACCGGGTTTTACTGTATATGGTCAGTTCAGTGGTGTTCATGATCTCTTTGATACAGAATCTATACAACCTGTTTTGACCTATGTCATATTAAGAGGAGACGTACATATTAAAAAAAGAAAAGATAGATAGATAGATAGATAGATAGATAGATAGATAGATAGATAGATAGATACTGCATCAAAGTGACCACAGGTCATCTAAGTCATGAAAGGTAGGAAAACAAATGCTCATCATACAATAATATGTAATGAAATAGAGAAAACATGGAATTTACATCACAATGAAAACTGTCATTCTTGCTGATTACCAGTCATCTGCCTTGTAAGGAGCAGAGAAAAGCCCATACAACAACGATATTCTGTCTGTCAAGCATTTTTTTTTAAACATGGAATTCGCATCAAACTGACCACTGGTCATTGTCACTGACCACTGTCATCTAAATTGCAAGAAACACAGATATATTCATATAATAAACAGTAAACAATTACGTTTTCCAAACTGGTCACTGGTCGTTGTTGCTAACCCCTAGTCATACTACGTTTAAGAAGCATATACACCCTATAACACATCAATACAGAATGAGATAGTGAAAATATGAAATTGACATAAAACTGACCACTAGTCTTTCTTGCAGACCACTGGTCTTCTACATTAAAAAAAAGAACACATATCAATATGGAGTGAACTCAGGAAAAATATTACATTTACATGAAACTGACCACTGGTCAATCTTGTTGACCACACGGACATCTATATTGTAAACTGTACAGAAGCGTTTATACCACACACATATGTAGTGAAATAGTGAAAACGTGAAATTTTCGTGACGCTGACCACTGGTTTTGGCACTGATCAGTAGTTATCTAGGTTGTGAATATTATAAAATTACCATTAGATTATACGCAGCCTAAGTAGTGAACCGTTGGATTTTACAATAAACTGAACTACTTCGTGGTCACCCCCTTCAATAGGGAGAGTATTGGACAGGTAAACTTCTTCTGTGCCAATGTTTAATATCATGTCCATATAAACTAACCAAAGTAACATAAGCAACATTTTTGTGTGTTTGCCTATTTTCCAGCGTGAATTATATTATTTTAATTTGATAACTAGTTTATTTAACTACTTGACACTTGCATGGTTGATTTTTCTGATTGATCATTCACTCTGAAGATTTCTCAATGTGACCATTCAATAGAAAAAAATAACAATAAACTCCTGTCTCATTCCATCGCTTTTTATTAGATTCTATTACCATTTGGCTTTTAGATTGATGTTAAGGAAGGACAAGAAACTAATAACACAATTGAAATTAAATAAATGGATGAAAAATATGGGCACTTCCCACACTTTCTCTCACGATTGGAGAAAGTGTGGGGCGCCCTCATACTTTCTCTCACATGGGAGAAAGTGAGAAAATGGAAGGACCACACTTCCTCTCATTCCCACACTTTCTTCTAAAGTGAGAGAAAGTGAGCCCCCACACTTTCTCCTAAGGTGAGAGAAAGTGTGGGAATGAGAGAAACTGTGGCCTAACGTCAGCTTATTGAGAGCAAGGTAAGTTGGCGACAAATTGGCCAAGGGGCGGCAGGCGTTAGTGAAGAGCGACCCAATCTGTCGCCCTCAAAAACTTAGAATGGGCGACAGATTGGTCCTGGTGCTGAGGACAATCTGTCGCCTGGGCGACAAATTGGCCCTGGTGTTCAAGCCCAATCTGTCGCCTGGCGATAATTTGTGCAGAGGCAACAGATTAATCGTTAACACACGTCTTTCAGTGTCCGGGACAAAACTGTCCCCAAACACCCGTCTGTGATTGGGACCGAGTCATTACAGATCCGCGAAAACTGCTTGTTTCCTTGTGGTCTGAGGCCACTGCGTCTGTGCAACAAAATCTCGCGCGAAACGTGACCCAAAATAGCCACCGCATTGGTACAATGCTTTAACGTCTTTAGAATTTGCTGTTGCTGCCTTGATGACCGCTCTCTGAATATGCTGCACACTCAGGTCCCTTTTTGATGGCCTCAGACGGTAATTTCGACCATATTTCGTTATTTACTGTCGGGACGATCAATTTCTGACAATTTGAGAGAGAGAGAGAGAGAGAGAGAGAGACTCAAGACTCAAATGATTTATTCATAAAGGCCAAAAACCCTTGAAATTGGAATAGGGATATACATTGTGATTCATGTCGCATATTGACACTAGTCTTCATCATGTTACAGAAACACTTCGCATCTGGAATGCTTTAGCAAATTGTCTAATAGTATGTTCATTAGATGATGACATTAACAAGACCAATTTGAAAAGACAAGGATTCTTGAAATATTTTTGTGGTATGAATTGCTGTCTGAGGTCTCTTAATCATGGACACGTCAGTACAAAATGAACTTCATCTTCTTTCGGATTTTGGCATAATTGACAGATTAGATTTCTGTGACATAACTGTCTATAACGAAAATGATGAGTAGCAATATCAGACACACCGAATCTGAATCTAGTCATGATATGCTTTAGTTGTTTGTCCATCTTCATTGATATGTATGTATGTATGTATGTATATATATATATAATATATATATTATATATATAATATATATATATATATATATATATATAGATAGATAGATAGATAGATAGATAGATATAGATAGACAGTGTAAAATGTAATGACTGAACGTTCTATATGATTCATTCTATCGCTGTTTTGCACATGATAATTCCAATAAATACCCGAATAAAAACATTCATATCACTCACACCTTGGTTCACCCATGCAAAGCTGAAACCATATATGACACTGTTTCGTCCTCACCTTGGTCACCCCAGTTTTTTCTTACTTCTATTGTCTAACAACATTCTATACGCTTTGAGCGGTAATCTGTGCTCCTGCATCTGAACAATTTTTAACCAGTATCGGATACACTTAACAACAGAATTCAAACTTATAGGGTGCCTTCCTGTTTCACCATATGCTAAATCGTTCGGGGTTTGCAAAGATACACGAAGAAAATTTCTTAAGAGCAAAAATGATGATTTTTTTTTCCACAGTGCACAACAGCATCAAAGCCCCATATTTCAGCTCCATACTGTAATATAGGTTGAATCTGGTAAACAATCAATTTAAAAAACAGAGTAAGGGAATCGTTCTTTAGCAGTGATAATTTTTTTTCATAATGCATAATAATGGATATTTTTGCTCTACTTGCTAATCCTTGCAAGCAAAGGCAAAACCCAAACGTGTGGAGAAGTACATACCCAGATATTTATATACATTAACAACAGGCATTATAGATCCGTTGAATGCCCATCTTTCTCTCGCTGCAAGATCCCCACCTTTCCTAAATACAATTATAATTATTGCTTTTTGACAGGTTTGACTTTTAACTGCAATGAAGCAGCGACACCTTGTGAAGTGTTTAACTGAGTTTGTAATCCTATCACTGTTTCTGATAACAGACCACATCATCAGCTGAAAGGAGAATGAAAATTTCTAGAGCATCGTTTATGAAATAGGACCGTGCCTTCCACGACGTATCATTTTCTGTGTCAATTCATTAAATAAATAAGAACACAAGATAGGACTGCAGACATCGCCCTGTTTCACACCAGGAGTACATTTAATGTACTCTGTCAAACCTGCACCAGGTCGCACTCCTGTCCCTGTTACACATTCATACATACTTATATACACATTTATAAAGTTTCCCATGAAACACCGTTTTTTTTTTCAGCAATGCAGGCCACAATAAAGTTCTATTTACCGAATCAAAAGCCTTATCAAATCAATAAAGGCAACATATATTTACGATTTAAACAAACTTATTTGTATACATCTATCCATGTGAACATGTGTCACGAGAGAGA